>CM051241.1:83514712-83692212 GCA_027917425.1 Gastrophryne carolinensis | reverse complement strand
ACACTTACATCCAATTTGCCCTAAAATTTGGAATGCAGTGTAAATAGGTTTAACGGAGGGCATTCCAGTCGAGGGAAGTCCTGAAGGCTAGAGTTGGAGAAGATGATCAGGATTGAGAGGGAAGAGTGGAGGCTGCATCTAGGCTTATATCTTTGGACTAGCGATAACATTTAGGGCTAAGCCTGGCCAGAGAAAGCTTTGTACGTTAAGTTTAGAAGTTTAAAATCATTAATTTCAGATATTTGCAGCCAGTGGAGGGAGTGACCAAGAGGAGCAGCACTGGACAAGCAAGATGAGAGAAGGATGAGATAAGCAGCAAAGGTGATTGGGGTGCAAGTCCATTTTCTGGTGGATCACAGAGGAGAATGTTGCAATAGTAGAAATATGATCAGGGCATGTATTTGAGGGGGACATTTTTGAATTAGAGATGGCATGAGGTGGCTTATGACTGTACGGTGTGATTCGTGGAGCACTCTATGCACAGTTTATGGCATTGATTCAGTCAACTTTTCCCTAAAGAGGAACAACACACAGGAATTTCACTTTCCCGTGTGTTGTTCCTCTGTGCGGCGGCATCCCAACTTGGGATGCCTCGCTGTGTGTATTCCCCCGGGTCGCCTGATCAACCCACCTTCCAGTCTCTCCCACGGCTCAGGCTCGAGTTGAAAGTGAACGTGCTGATTGGCTGAGCATCCCGCCGCGTGCACCCCCAGCCGCATACCCTACTCCCGCTCGCTCAGGAATGCCGGGCATGCGCATGGCTACAGATGTGCGGGGATGCAGCATAGAGACTCCACGAGGGCTCGGGAGAAGGTGAGTGGATCTGGGCATCTGGGAGATTTCACACTGTGGGGCATCCCAATTTGAATAGCCCCAAGGACAGGAATTCGGACAGCCCAGGAGTCTTTTATACTCCAGGGCCTATTTAGAAGTTCCTCTTTAAAATATCTCACAAAAATAAGGGACATTTCAAGCTTTATTTCAGAATAAAGCTTAATATAAAACCAGGAGTGATTCAAAGAGAATCTACTGACTGTAAAACATAAGATTTAATTTATTAAAGCCAAAAAGAAAAGTTGTCACATTCCTCTAGTGAAGTTTTAGATGCAAGTCATGCTTCAGCTTCCTCCCATTACTGAATCACACAGCATGCCTTATTTTGAAATAAACCACGCTTATTTTTTATGTTTCTCACTCACTACTTCCCCAGGCGTTTCCTAATATCGGTAAAGCGGCACCATTGCTCAGGAGATCTTAGCAATTCAAACATTCACTCACACACCCATCTTTTCGTCAGGGGTGTACTTGTCTTGTGTTTTTTTGCATTACAATAAATATACTTTGTAGTTTGCACATTTCGTAGATATCAGAATGTCATCAAAGGCTGCATTTGCTCTTGCTTTCTCAGTCCACATTAGCCATTTAGCCAAAATATGATATGATGAACCAGAACTCCAATAACCAATAACCTAGCCCGATATTTTGCCACTCTCTGATGTTGTTTGGCTGTGGGTTACATAAAGCTGAGCCTGTCTCAGTCCACAACTCCTGTGATTGAGTTATAAGGGTGCCGTTGCTGATTATCTGTCTGTTTTTCTGTTAACTGCCTGTTTGTTGCAGGTTTTGCCAGTTTTAAACCTTAAGCCTTCATTACCTTCTGAATACTGCACTACTTCTGCTTAATTGACTGGGGCAAAGTTAGATTCAACCCAGGTCTTACCGATTTAATCTGGTTCTCCCCATATTGAATACTGGCAAGATCTGGGTAAAATCACCCAACATGCCACACACTGGTGCTGGCAGATGGTAAGTCAGCCATCACAATGCTTGAACTGCTATAGTGTCTCCGTAGTATCAGCAGTTCAGCACCTGCAGAACAGGAGGGAGCCCCCGACCAGGAAGACCTAGATAAAAGACGGTGCCTGGCGGGGGACAGGAGGAGGAGGCTGCTGAGAGGAAAGTTGTTTTAATGTATTACTTATTAATTTTTACAGTCTGTAAACTGGTAAGGGGTCCAAAGTTCACACGTTATGGTGGCCGGATCTATTGTACTTGTTCAGGTACTCCCTACTGCTGGATACTAGGTTGGTGGAGATTGGGGGTGTTGCCTGAATAAAGGCTAACTGAGCAGCTTGATCCATATAGATTAGATGTGGTGTGGAATGTGAGAATGTTATGAGATGATTAATAAATAACAGGCCTGAAGCCATCTTTTCACGGTTTACAATACCAGCGTACTCTTCAGATCAGTACTCTTTATACTGATACATATATTTCTTCTAGTGTATTTCTGTACTAGTAATAAAATGACAACCAACGGCCTACAGCCTATAAGTCTCTAGGGCTGGGGATCTCCCACACTGTGTGAATTGCGCTGTATACTCCCCTCACATGGCACATTGGTGGGCTGCGGCCACATCCCTGCTTACCTCCAACTGAGGCTCGTACCCATGCCCAGGTATGTCTAAATGGCTGCCGTGGGTTAACAGGGGGTGTCTGTCATCTCACACTTCATTCATCTGGGGAGGAACCAATCCCAGGAAACTAACAATCCCAGGTTTTGTTCCTCTTTAACTCGTTTTTTCCTGTTAATCTTGGCTAGAGCTCCCCCTGCTGCAGTGTGACTCATTTTGGCCCTATGTTACTGTGTTAGAAATGGAACTCCAGTCAAAAATTGACTGATTAAAGTTCATCCAGCAACTGTCGCACTTTGGGTATTATTAAGTATTCTCTCGGGCTGCAATTAATGTTATATGACCGCAGATATGGCTGCTGCTACTGCCATGCACAGATTCTGAAGTAGCAAGTGATTTCTACCCTCTCCCCTCACACTGCTTCTCTTATTTAAATAGGACTCTTGGGGAATGTTGCTACACCTCTTTATGGGGCACCCTGAATTGGGATTCCCTGCTGTGTGGAGCATCTCTGATTGTCCGATCTACTCACCCGTCCATCTCAGTGTCATGGCTGCATTCCCAGCATTTCTGTAGCTGTGGTCGTGGCCCATAGCGAACAGTGCGGCAAATTAAATCTGACTACAACGAGCACTGCTTTTTTTGGGTAGTTTTCCTCTTTAACTCTGAATTGTAGAGGGGACATAGGGTGAAATTGCCCAGCAGCTTGTTAGTGAATGCAGAAGCCTCACAATTTCAATAGAAATGTCACTTGCAGCAAAAGAGCACATTCCACATTAAAGGGATTGATGCTACAGGCAACCATACACCAAGATCTACAAGAAGATAGACATGAACCCTGTACACCCAGAACACTTCTGCTATTGCCGCTGCTGACATATGGGAGCTTGCTCACGCTTACACATGCCCAGCAGCAGTCTTGGTGTACAAACTTGGTGTGCAGTTGCCAATGGCAACAGATTGGAGGTAGTGAAAACTGCTTCCATATAACACACATTTGCTAACGTATGAAAAAATTAAAAAAATATCAGCTCAGCACCAGAGATGTGCAAACCGATCCGGTAGAACCTGGTTTTGACATGAATTTCAGGAAAAGTTGCTGTGAACCCGAACTTCTGGAATGCAGAAGACGAACCTGGTGGGATTTCACTGGCACCACCCCACGTCACGGCCAAAGTAGAGAGACAGGGTCACATGGTCTCAGCTTAAGAGGTCAGGGTAGCTGGGCCAATCAGGAGGCACTATTGCAGGAGATGGTTTGGCTGGTACATGTCACTGCATTGGTGAACTTGGGGTACACAGTGCCTCAGTGTTTAATACAGTTTTTTCTTTCCTATGCCACTCCAGGCTGTCAATAATCAATGGGTTAACGCTGGATCAAGGGGCGTGTTTCCTCTCTGCCTATACTTCCGGCTGCACCTCCAAAATCCAGTTTCATTCTTGCAGTTGGACTGGACTGCAAAGGTGTACCTGGATTTATTTTCATCTAATTTATTTTTTCATTTTTTTAGGATCTAGGGAAGATGGGGGATTCGACCCCATCTGTCTTGCCCCCTATATCCCACTGATCCCATGGACCCATTATGTCACTTTGTTTTTATAAGGTTGGACTCTGGGACTGGAGTTCCACCCGAAGGAACAGTCAGATGCATGTTTTTGTCTGGTGAGCCTGCGGGGGGGGGGGGGGGGGGGGGCAGGGGGATAATTCTCCTCTTTTCTTGCTCTCCCACAATATACTTTATTATTTAGATTTTTTTTCCTTTGTCAATGGCACTTTAAAAATGTGAATTTCACACCTTTTTCGGGGGAGGGATCACTCGAGCGAGGAGGGCGGAGCTGGGTGGCAGGAAGAGGCAGACACTTCCGAAGTGGCAGCGAGGAAGGTCGCTGCCTGATCTGCCACCTCAGCCAGACGGAGATACCGCTGCTACTGGGGAAAAGAAGTGCTTCTTCGGCCACGGCTGCGCCAGGATCTGCTGTGGCTGCAGGCCCATCCACTTTGCTGGCTGGGGCACTGCTCTATAGCGGAGCAGCTGCCTCGCTACGGTCCATGCTGCACCACTGCCAGTGGTTCTTCTGCGGTCTGTGCTCCGCCACTGCTAGTGATCCTGCTGCAGTCTCTCTGGGGCTAGCTGGATGAAGACAGTACTATTTGTACTGAATGCACTACGGTGGTACTCACTAAGTTTGGGAGACAAACTTCTTCTTCAAAGAGGTTTCTGAGAGAGACTTCTGGCCTGGGCCCTCGGTACCTAGAGCTCCTTCGGGAGCTTAGCCTCGCTTGGGTAACCAGGGTGATAGTGTCCAGCGGGATATTGCGGAGAGGTTGACCCCCATAGAAAGCCATTTAGATACATTGGTTCCAAGAAAAGTATTAGAGAAAAGGAGGCATTTAGTTTTAGAGTATTTAGAGGATATGTATGCTTCCATAGTTTCTCATGATGAATTATCAGAGGGGAAGAGAGTATTTCGGATTTAGTGTCCTCTACACAAGGGGGCTCTCTGTTTAAAGACCAGATGGGAGCTCTGGATTCTAAATATCCTGTTTAAAACTATTCATTTGTCCCTCACAGATTGGTCTTCCGTTCTGAGAGGTCATCCTGTCAGGATTTATACTGATGGCTTATATCATAGCATATATCAATCACCAGGGGGGCACCAGGAGAACGAGAGCTCTCAAGGAGGTAAGCCGGATATTTCTCTGGGCCGAGAAGCATGTTCCATGCATCTCGGCCGATTGTCTAAGCAGAGCAGTCCTGCATCAGGGAGAGTGGTCCCTCAGGCAGAGGGTTCTTCAGTTCCTTTGCATGTGCTGGGGGCTCCCAGATGTAGATCTCTTTGCATCTCACCACAATAAGAAGGTCCTGAGATTTGTGTCTGGGTCCAGGGGACCTCTAGCTATAGCAACAGATGCACTGACTCTTCCTTGGTCAGCATTCAGGCTTCTTTATGCGATCCCTCTCCTAGGTCAAGTACTAAAAAAGAGCCCACAAGGATGTTCCAACCTTTTCGGGTGGCTCCTCGCTGGCCAAAGAGAAGCTGGTTTTCAGACATAATAAGGATGTCAGAAGGCAAGTATTGGCTACTACCTGATGATCCAGATGTCCTCACACAGGAGCCTCTCTGGCACCCTAGTTTACAAGTTCTGGCTTTGACGGCCTGGCTATTGAAACCTCCATCTTGGCAGAGAGGGGTGATCTGCCAGAGTTATCCAGACCATAATTCATTCCCGGAAGCATACTTCATCAAAGATTTAATATAGACTCTGGCAAGTATTTATCGCTTGGTGTGACTCTAGAGCTTTCTCCTGTAGAAAGTATTCTGTCTCCAGATGGGTTTTGATGAGGGTTTTCAATTGAGCGCTCTAAAGGGACAGGTATCTGCTTTACCCATCTTCTTTCAGAAATCCATTGCCGAGAATAAGCTTATTAGAACGTTTTTGTAAGGGGTTACCCATGTGCATCCTCCACATAAGCCTATTCTGCCTGTTTAGGACTTGAACTTTTTGTCAGCCCTTTGAACCACTGGCAGAAGCATCACTAGAATTGATGGTCATCTTTCTAGTGTCAATTAATTTGGTACAGCAGGTTTCTGAATTAGCAGCTTTATCGGTTAAGCCTTCTTATTTAGATAAGGATATATGCATAAGGACAAGGTCATCTTCCGTTTTAAGTAGGATTTTCTTCCTAGGATGGTTTCCCCTTTTAATCTTAATTAAGAGGTGGTTTTGCCCTCCTTATGTACTAATCAACTTAGCCATAAGGAGAGGGTCCTTAATTCTCTGGATATAGTGAGAGCACATAAAATATTATATCTCTGCTACACAAGCCTTCCGTAGGTCTGACTCCTTATTTATTATAGCTGAGGGGCCACGGAAGGGTCTTCTGCAAGCTAAGTCTAGCATTAGCTGATGGATTGGACAAGCGGTGATAAAGGCCTATATTTCCAAGGGGTAGAATCCTCCTTTTCAGGTTACAGCTCACTCTACATGAGCTATTGGTGCTTCATGGGATTTTTAACACAAGGCTTTGGTGGAACAAGTATGCAAGGCTGCTACTTGGGCTTCAGTTCATACTTTTACCAAATTTTATCAGGTATTTGAGCCTCTGGCGGATGCCACTTTTGGAAGGAAAATATTATAGACAGTAGTAAGCTAAAGGTTTGATTTTGGAATGGCTTACTCTTCATTAAAAGAATAAGATTTAATACTTGGGATCCCAACGTGAAATAAGGGCACTGCTTTTGGAGGTCCCAATCATTACTGATTGACGGCTTGAAGTGGAATAGGAGAGAAAATACAATTCTGTGATTCTCACCTGTAGAATTGGTTTATCTTCTTTATCCACTCCAGGGTGTCAGATCCTCCCTATCTGCTAGGTTACAATGTCTATTCTTCAGGTGCCTAGTCCTAGTGGAGCTTGTAAATATGTAAATAGTTGTTCAGCATAAGAAAAAAGAAATCAAAATTTAAAAAAAAGAAACCGAGAGAGGTAGAGAGGAACTTCTCTTTGTTTCGTCTCGTTGTCCCCAACATGGACATCTCCAGTGCTTCTTAGGATTCCTCCCCCCCCCCCCCCCCGGGTGGTTGTGTCTACTGCTTTTCAATTACTGGATTGTGGAGGTGCAGCTGGAAGTATATATAGGCCAGGAGGAACCACACCTTCTGTCTTGCAGTCCACGCCCTTCGGTCAAGAGTTAACCCATTTGTTACTGATTACTGACGCCCTGGAATTTTGGGGGGGCAGATCTAAGTGTGCACGCACCATCCCTCTCTAAGTTGGGGTCCACTGCGCCTCAGTGTTTAATACAGTTATAAAAAAATCTATCTTTTTCACCTACTGAGGATTTTTTTGTTGGGGGTCAGCTCTGTTTTAGCTGTGCAGGCCCCGTCTCTCTCTAAGTTGTGGTCCATGGTGCCTTATTGTGGAAGCAGTGTCCGAGATGCATAGCTTTGTCAGTGGGGGTGGTGGTAGACATGGACATACTGGGAGTTATGAAGATGGTTGTGGTGTGGGGGGGGGCAAGTAGACCATGATGAAACATCAGAATAGGGAAGTGGTGGGGATCAGGAGGAGGAGTATGATGATGTAGTTTTGGACAGGACCTGAGAACCATGCAACAAGGAAATTACATTGTCAGAGCAGGAGGCACTGGTAACAGCCGAGCCAAGGTAGGGCCAGATCATCTGCAAAACCACACAGGGCTAGGTTTGCTGGTATGGCCTGCTAAGGAGCAGGTGACGGCGACACTGATACTGCATTTGCAGACTCCTGCCAGAGGAGGGGAAAAATCATGTGGTGGACATTCTTGATCTTCTTATTTACAGTACGCTGCCACGTGGCATTTCTTTTGTACCTTCCCTGGAGAACAAAACCTAGCACAGTGCCAGATCTGCAAGAAGAAAGTTAGCTGTAGCCAGGGCACAAATCTAGGACTAGGAACAACGGCTCTACATAGGCACCTGAAGCGGCATCACAAATCTGCAAGGGACAATTGAAATGCCCTTCCTCAATTTCCAGGAAGCCAATCCTGTTGCTACCCCTCTAAAAATGGGATTTTTTTTGAGTGCTTGTCAGCTACTGCCAGTGCCAGGCTTACACAAGGCCTTCACAACAACCAGAGGTCTTTTGTCATTTAGCCTAGTCTTTAAAATCTGTACCTCTGCTAATGCTACCACCACCAGCACTCCCGCTGCCATCTACTTACACATGCCCTACACAACCACCATGTGTCTCCTGTCCCTCTGCCTAGTCTTTAAAGTGGACCAACACCCAGGATTTTGACTATCCTGGGTCTTGGTCCACTTCGGTGGGGCACCCCCGATCGGGGTGCCCCGCTGTGTGAAACCCCCCCGAACTCACCTCTGTCCGTGGCGACGGACAAGCCGCGGACAAGCGGCTCCTCCGCCGCCGCCTCCCTGTTGACGTGCGCGTGCCCGCGCCGGCCATTCACAGATGGCCGGCGCGGGCACGTCTAGAGGGGCGCGAGGGAGGCGGCGGCGGCCGGCCGCCGACGAAACTAAGGTAAGGAGTTTGGGGTGTTTGGGGGGGTTTCACCCCGCGGGACATCCCGATCTCGGATGTCCCGCGGGGAGGGAGGTGATCGGCCCGGGAATCTTATAGATTCCCGGACCGATCACCGGTGGGTGTTGGTCCACTTTAAGTGCTGTTAAGGCCGCTACTACCACTCTCTGCTACTACTAGACCAACACAACGGCAGTTTAACCCTGTGATGCCCAAGATGGGCACATTTTTCAAGGATAGTAAAAAGCCATTGTTTCATCTAAATTGTCAAGATGCCAATCCTGCTACTACTGTCGAAGAAATTGGATCATTTTTTGAGGGCTTGCCTGCTACTGCCAGCCCACCACACAACCACCTCAGGTCTTCTATCCCTTTGCCTAGTCTTTATGTACTGCTAATGCCACTACTACCACCAACAGCACCTCCGCTGCCACCCTCTGCTACTACTAGGCCTACACAACCACAGTTTAACCCTGTGATGCCTAAGATGTGTACATTTTTCAGCGCTTGTAAAAAGCCATTGCTGCTTCTTTGGCTAAAATTTAAGGGTTCCAATCCCATTCCCATTACAAATGGGACAATTCTTTAAGGGCTTACCCGCTACTGCCAGGCCTACACAACCATTACAGGTTTCCTGTGCTACGGCCTAGTCTTTCTGCTGCAGCCTCTGCTAATGCTGCTACTACTACTACCACCAACAGCACCTCCACTGTCAGCCTGCCAACCTCTGCTACTGCCAGGCCAACACAACTGCTGTTTAACCCTGTGATGCCCACAATGGGCACATTTTTCAGCACTTGAAAAAAGCCATATCTTCTTCTTCAGCTAAATTTTGAGGATGCCAATCCTGCTGCTACCCCGTTACAATGGGATCATTTTTTGAGGGCTTGCTCACTACTGCCAGGCCTACACAAACGTAGGTCTACCCCCTGGCTATTGAATGCTAATTAGGTTATGGGCTATTGAAATGCTAATTAATCCATTAAAACGTGTTTTTATACAGCCTTGGGTGACGTCAGAGTGCTACAAAGGATTTTTAGGGCCGTTAGGCATTGTTTTCCATGTGTTTTAGACAAAAGTTCATCCCGAACTAGTTTGGTCTGAACCAAACTTTTGAAAAGTACATCCTTGGCACAAAAAATATACACAAAGTGGACTTCCCTGGCCTATGCCCTCCCAGGGAGTTCTGTATTATGTGTCAGGCTTGTACGTGCACAAAGGGTTATTAGGGAATCTCCCCAGTGGGCCCCGGGCCTTCATCACCAAGACCTGAAATATGAATAGCTTTTTTGTGGCATCCCTGAACACACAGGGACAATACTGACTGGTATAAAGTTTCTGGGCATGGGGTCTGAATATAAGCCGATGAAACTTGCATTTAAGTGTGGAATGCTCCCCATAGAATCAGTTCTACTGGTGGGCCCTAGACACCGCAGTCACACTGTTGGGTGATACTTGAGATCATGAGAAAATGTGAATTGTCCATAACACAAGGTTGAGGAATCTGGAATAAATGATTAGAGATTGTTTTTTTTTTTATTCAAGATGCCCATCAGGCAGAAACAAGACGTCAGTGGAAGCCTTTTGATAGGAATTTCCAGACTAGCGCTGCCAAAAATGGGCTCCTCAAATAGATTACCTTAATTACCAAAATGCAAATGCAACAGACATTTTGTGACCGAACTCCACTCTGGAATAACCCCTCCATACCCACTAGCCTGGGTAAAATGTTTGAACACATCCTCAATCCAAAAGAGGCCCCTCCTCTAAATTAAAACACCTCAATCCATAAAAGAATCCTCTGCCCTTTAAGCACAAGGACACCCCCTCAATCAGTAAGAACCAAGGAATACCCTCTTGTAAAGAGCTGGAGCGAGTGAAAAATAGAATAGGATGGTGGCTTAATAAAAATAAAAAAGGCACAGACTGGTTGAATTCTGAGCACATATCCAAACACACCTTATTATTTGCTTACAAGAGGAACCTCGATTTACATATTACAGTTATACAGCTACAGTAAAGAATTTGTTTATGTTGCCTTACCGACTGCCTTACAAGCGATTAGGACTTATGGCCCCAAAAGTTATGAAAATGCATACTTTGCCTCTATTCCCCCAATAATGTTTCTCTTTATATTTATCTTTTATTTAGCAACATGGCAGAGAGTGTATTCTGTCACAAAAAGCAGACCCAGGACGATCCAATGAATCTTTGTCATGCTAGAGGAATCCCCACCATTACAGGCCAGTCAAAGAAGCAAGTGATCTGTGTCTTGGTTAAAGGAGCACTATTGCAAAATTGTGTAATATTAAAAATCCATATAAACTTGTCGGCTCATGAGAGGAGGGGTCACTTATACACATGAACTGAATAAAACTCCTGCCAAGCTTGTGGTATATTCGCTCAAAGTAGGAAAAAAATCCAGGGGCGACAGGTTTAGTCTATCAGACAGAGCCTGTCACCCCGAATTTCCTTTTCCTTCCATTAAAAGAAAAAAAAACGAGCCTGGCAGGAAATTTCTTGATGCTGGGTATATAAGTGACCCCTCCCCCGCCATCCAGCAAATTTATATGGATTTTTATCATTGGGACATTTTTATCGATAGTGCTCCTTTACGTTTGATCGAGCAGAGCTCAAAATGTGAGCAATCCTCACTGCCACATAATGTAGGGGAATGTAATGTCTCAAATGGACCCATCAAATGACCAGATGTAATCTTTGGAGGATTCCTCCTCCATATAGGTCCAGGTTAAAGAAAATTAATGTTTAATCAAAAGAAAGTTTAGACGGCACCAGCTAAGGTTAAGGATAATGTTCTGGTGCCCTGCTCTGGTTTCCCCCAAACAAAATACAAGTGACCAAGCAAAAAGGGGATGCCCCAGAAACCCCTAAATAGGGGAAAAAACCAGAGACTAACAATGGCACTCTATAGTATTTAAAAGATAAGAAAGTTTATTATGACATCTGAATCACATACTAAGACACATTAAAACTACGCTTGTTTAAAACACATGTAACATTTATATCCATACTACTAACAAGAGATGGGGGGGGAGGAGGGGAACATACACAGTAGGCTATTTAATAATAAAAATGCTAAAGCCCATACAATTGTGTGTATCTATAAACTAAAACCTTATTATTATTATGTACATGAATGTGCAATTATACAGAAAGTGCCAAGTGCTAAGCAAAGTGCATCAGTATCAAACATATAAACTGTGAGAGAATCCAAACCATACAACAAACATACCAAAAATACCTGACAATGAAAGTGCTGAGTGCTAATAGCCACTGGAGCCCTCCTCACATAAACAACCCTGGACGCGTTTCGTGACGTCACCGTCACTTCCTCAAGCAGGATACTCTGCTTGAGGAAGTGACGGTGACGTCACGAAACGCGTCCAGGGTTGTTTATGTGAGGAGGGCTCCAGTGGCTATTAGCACTCAGCACTTTCATTGTCAGGTATTTTTGGTATGTTTGTTGTATGGTTTGGATTCTCTCACAGTTTATATGTTTGATACTGATGCACTTTGCTTAGCACTTGGCACTTTCTGTATAATTGCACATTCATGTACATAATAATAATAAGGTTTTAGTTTATAGATACACACAATTGTATGGGCTTTAGCATTTTTATTATTAAATAGCCTACTGTGTATGTTCCCCTCCTCCCCCCCCCCCATCTCTTGTTAGTAGTATGGATATAAATGTTACATGTGTTTTAAACAAGCGTAGTTTTAATGTGTCTTAGTATGTGATTCAGATGTCATAATAAACTTTCTTATCTTTTAAATACTATAGAGTGCCATTGTTAGTCTCTGTTTTTTTCCCCTATTTAGGGGTTTCTGGGGCATCCCCTTTTTGCTTGGTCACAGGTTAAAGAAAAGATTAGCTTTGGACGGGTTGGGGGAATTACAGAAAAAAAATGTATAGTACAGAAGCCAGATGGATTTTAAAATAAGAAATTAGCCCAGTGGTCTGAACAATCAGTTCAATTCAGTCCTTTGTACATCTGTTTGAGCACTGAACTGGGCTGGAGCCCAGATAAGTTACTATTCTTAGTACCACATTCAGTTGAATAGGATTTTGTGGTACAGTGAAATAAATGTCAGTGAGTCATATTCACACAATTACCGAGAAAAATTAACCAAATCTAGAGGTTTTAGATGAAAATATATGAATCATTTATTAGACAATAGTTTATTTATGCCATGCGTTTAGTGAAGGGCTGTTGCCAAGCAGAAGCCGCTGTCCCTCACTTGCAGAGGTATGGCCTCTAAAAATACTGATTTACCTGGACTGGACCCATCCATCTCTTTAGGGGCTGGGACTCAGCCCATCTGTTATCACGCTGGCACCTGGTGCAGAGAGCTCTGAATTATCTGAGGCTGGGAAGCGGATACCAATCTGCAGGAATTCAGGGATCTGGCTGATAGGTCTCCAGCTTATTGAAGAGCCTTTTCAGAGGGTGGCAATACACATCATTGGGCCTTAAATCATATCCAGTATTCCTGGAAAAAGGTTAATACTCACAGTAGTAGATTATGCAACCCGATCCTTGGAGACAGTAGCCCTAAGGTCCATCAGAGCAGACAAGGTGGCAGATGCATTAGTGAGCATTTCTACACGGGTCAGGTTTACCCACAAGATGCCCGCTGATCAGGGCACACAGTTTGTATGTTGCCTGATGCAGTGCCTCTCTCAGAATATGCAGGTGGTGCATATCCTGGCCAGCCCTTACTACCCACAGAACATTGGCCTTTGTGAATGATTCACAAAAGTGCTCAAAGTGTTTGCGGTATCTCAAGGAGGGGACTGGGAACAAATATCTGTCCCACCTGCCTGCATTGGAAGCAGGTTAGAGAACTCCTTGATCATTATAGAGGCTTATGTAGCCGGCGGAAAGTATTCAGCCATTATCTTTGTGGTTCTTCAATGTGATGTTTCATATCTGTCCTGCAGTTGAGCTACATCACCACAAGATGGCACTGTTGGATAGCTAATGAATTGTGACACTGCATGTCTACCAAACGTTTGGACTAAAACCTAACCACATAGGAGTACAGCTGAGCTGCCATTGGCTAAGGTGAGTAGAAACTAGAGAAGGTTCTAGAAGCTAGTTAAGGGAATCTATATAAGGAGAGTTAGTTCTACAGTTCTACAAGATGTAGTTCTCTATTATAGTAACTGGGAGTGAGGAAGGTACCAGCAGGGTCAACTGGTAGCAGTCGCAGAGGTGTAAGAGAGAGCAGAGGAGCCACATTCATACCTAACAAGTGACCACAGAAAAGGTGAGCCATTCCACCCAAGATGCTGATGAAGGAAGCTTAAGGCAGCAGTATTCTGCTATGGGATCAGGATGAGTCACCACCACCTGTTGAAGTCCATCTGGATGTAATGTTGCGCTAAGGAAACTGTTGTGAAAAGACTGTATGACCTGCTGTGAAGCCTAAAGTGTACCTGAAGTCCTGCTAATAAAGTAAGTGCCCTTTTCATAAAGTCGGTCTCATTTGGAGTTTCTGGAAGTAAGCCCACATCAGGAGGTCCCCCAAGCCCGTTAACAAAGAACCCACTCCCCATACACCCTGAGGAGCTAAACCCCTCAGGGACCCGTACGCTAAACTTAGGAGAGGCAGATCGTGGACTTGTGGAATATGCTCTAAAGCCTTGGGAAAAAAGGCCACCCACGAATAACTGCCATCACCATTTTGAAATACCTATACAATACGGGGGATGGATGAGCTGTTAAATAAGCTGGACTCTGCCATCTATCTAACAATCTTGGGCCTAAGCAGAGGATACTGACAGATTCCTACATCCACTAAGGCTGCTTTTATCACCCCCCTGACCTGTATGAGTGCAATGTAATGCTCCTTGGGATGAAAAATGCTCTAGCAAGCTTTCAAAGGGTTGTCCCTTGTTAAGCCCTTGACCACAAAAAGACCCTGGCTAGCTTTCCTGTACTTCAGACCCAAGGTTCCAGTCACTGATTTTTGGTCCAAACCGATGTCTCAGCCTATGGGCTGGGCACTGTGCTAAGTCAAATAAACTCTGGAGAAAAACCTTATTCTGTATCTCAGCCAAAAGCTGCTGCCTCCGAAAGTTGACAGAGACTGTTTAACAAATGGCAAATTGCTGCACTTGTCTAATGTCTCTTGTTTTTTGGGACTGTGATCTTGGGTCTGACAGGGTAAATCCATGAAAGTGGACTTTCAGAGGATTTTGGACTGCTTTAAGCAGACCATTATCATCACCGTGTATCCCTCTCAGCAGAAACCCATGTTCACCATTTTCTGTTACTTTCTCCTAAATATTTTGTAAATAAGTGGTCCTCTGTGTACTAAGCTTGGAAGCCGCTTAAAGGAGCACTATCGCAAAAAAAATTGCTCAATGATAAAAATGAAAAAAATATAATATAAATATATTATAAAATATAAATATGCTAGATGGTGGGAGGAGGGGTCACTTATACACCTGGCATAAAGCAGGGTTCGGGGTTAAATGTAAACACAACCTAAATTTCTCACCAACCTAATAGGTTCAGAGTTTGGGCACGCAGCCAAAAATGTCTTTATTACAAGGCTCCAAGATTGAGACTGTCTGTGTCTCATCACATGGCTTCCCCACAGACTGCCTTTCCTAGTCCCATGGTCAGCTAGGCTCAGCCACCTGTGCGGGGTGAGACAGGCAGGTAAACTCTGGCCTAGAGGGAGGAAAACAGCAGATCCCACTACCGACCTACCTGCATTCCATAGGAATCATGGCCCAGACAAAAACGCTAAAAGGTGCTTTCGAAGCATTTGCATCTGTTCTGAGCAAAATAAGTCTATCTATGTCTGTAACCATATATGTGAACGTTTTTGTTTCCATTTTGTTCGTGTTATTTTTGTGGTCCTTTGAGGCAACCAGAATGCAGAAGTGGCCCTTGGTGTAAATTAGTTCGACACTCCTGCTTTAGGCTGTAAGCTCACAAGGGCAGGGCTCCCTTGCTAATGTTCCAATGTTGGATTGTATAGCTGCACTACTGAAGAATGAGGCTCTAGCACATCAATGTGCCATTTTCCCCAGGAATGATGTAACCAGCTCAGGGGATTGTGGTCTGTAAGCACCATGAACTCATGACTTTAGGGGTAATGCTGTCTTTTTTGTAGGGTCCATACAAACATTCTTTCTCAATTTTCCCTTGTTTTCATAACACTTGCTTTGAACATTGTAGCATCTAGTTTGTAAAAGTACTGTATGCTTTACCAGAACAAAATGGAGCTATATAAACAATAATATTCATAGTAATAATAATAGTGAAAGGAATTTTTTCTTTCCAATCCATTCCAGCCTGTCCAGACGTCACGATTGGGTAGCTCCGCCCCCAAGCTGGCGTTGACTGCAAGATCAGAGATGTAACCCCTCCTGGCCCCCTATAAAGGCAGCTGCCTCTCACCCAGGCCCCAGTTCTTCTCTTGCAGTTGACTGCACAGGATCTCTTACACTCTCTCAGACTTTTAGCAGCAGAGCGGGGCCCCCTAGCCTGTCTGCCGGCTGTAGGACCCTATTTCCTCGGATCTCCTCTGACCCATCCTTGCCTCCCAGCGTTGGCTGATTACCAGGGATCCGTGTACGGTAGGGTCAAACGCCGGGTCTGTGGCGTTTTGGCAGAGCACATGGCTCTGGGCCGCAGGCTTTATTACAAAAAGCCGGTCGGCCGCAGGCATTATAGTGAGCCTGCTGGGAAACCACTTATATATATCTTTATATATACCCTCCCTTCTCCCACATGCTTTATTATGTTTGTGTATATGTGCGTGCTTGTGCTACTTACTGGGGGAGCAGTGGAGAGCTCCATGGCCATAGCACGCTATGGTGAGAAGCGGTCCGCTGCTGCGCAGATCGGTGGGTCGCTGCTAGGCCTCCTGCTGACACACCGGGGGGCGGAGTCATGGGCGGCAGCGAGCAGGCTGGCCGTCGCTCCAGTGACACTCCCCCGGCCGGATCCTTCCAGAAACACGCGCTGCTGCTGCATGCTGTGACGCAGCTGGCCTGGCCTCGGTGACGTATCCCTCTTGCCTGGCTGCTCCTCTCTCCTCTTTAGCGCTGCTCAGCGCGGTCGTGAGTCCCTCTTATTACTGTCATTCTTTAAGGGGGAAAAGGGGATAGATGCTTATTTTTTATGTAATATTATGGTCACTGTTTATTTCCATGTATCTTGCTATAATGTGTTTATATGTTATACATGACATTATGGGTCATATTGTAATTACTGTATTTAATTTTTTTGATTTTAGATTGTGGGCTGAAGGTTGAGGGCTGTGGTTTCTCCCGGTGCCCATTATTAAAAAGAGGGATCTGCTACTAGGCTTAGGCTATTAGTGTCTTTTAGCCTTAACGAATATATCTATTCTAAATCACCATAATGGAGGCATCAGGGGATAGTGAGACGGGCAAGACAGGCTCTGCCCCTTGTGCAGACAGAATCCCCTGGGCGGATTCAGCACAATTTTTTCTACCTGCGCTAGAGGCATTGTTTTGGACCAGGAGCGGGCGGTCGTTCCTGACCCTAGTCCTGCGTTACCACCTGCCTCTTCAGATCCTCCGCTGCTGCAGTTAGCCCCTAGTGGAGGGGGAGCCAGCAAGAGGATGCACGCTGATTTTGCGCACAGGCTGGCTAGCCTTGAGAAACAGATCTCTTTGGCAGCCCCTAAAAAGGCCTTGGAGCCGGTTTACTCACATGATGATTTTTATGATTCTTTGGGCTCCGCGGAGGAAGGTGAGTCGCCAGATGACCCACTATCAGTGGCTGAGTTGCTATCCGCCGGGACGACAGCATCTCCGGTTCCTCCTCGGATGAGGATTCCTTCCTTCCGGATGATACAGAAAGTTTCTTCTGTTTCTGATACCTTGCACATTGTTCCTCCCAGAAGAGGAAAAAGGGTGATTTGTTTCGGCCTGAACGACAGCGGCGGGTTTTTCCCGAGCAGCCGCACTTTTCTAATATGATTCTTAAGGAATGGGAAAGGCCCAAAAAGCTACCGTCGGTCCCTAAGGGCCTGGATAGACGGTATCCTTTCCCTGCCGAGTTGATTAGGTTGTGGTCTCATCCTCCCGAGGTGGACCTTCCGGTTTCAGGTCTGTCCAACACCACAGTTATGCCGTCACCTGACAATGCTTCTTTACGTGATCCTGCAAACAACCTTTGTTGGTTCCCTCTTACGGCCTGCGTGTGCCACAGCAACGGCGGCTTCTGCTGTTTGCTCCAATCTGGAGACGTCACGTCTCGGATCTTTGGATTCAGGAGGTGGTGTCGTCAGGTTACAAGATAGACCTGGCAGCCAGACCACCCAGAAAATTTGTGTTCAAGGGCATCCCGAAATCCGATAAAAGAAGAGGCTTCGAGAGCAGCTGTTCAGCACCTTCTGCGGATAGGGGTGATTTTCCATGTGGCCCGGCAGGAGCAGGGTCGGGGATTCTACTCCAACCTGTTCATGGTCCCCAAAAAGGATGGATTGCTGCGGCCGATCTTGGACCTAAAGGGTCTCAACAAATTTATAAAAGGTCAGACATTTCCGCATGGAGACATTGCGGCTGGAGGTGAGGTCGCTTCGGCCCGGCGACTTTATGACTACAGTGGACATCAGGGACGCGTATCTGCACATCCCGGTTTTTCAGGGACATCAAAAGTGTTTGAGGTTTGCACTGGAGGATCAACATTACCAGTTTTTGGCACTCCCCTTCGGCATATTCTCAGCTCCCCGAGTGTTCACCAAGGTTCTGGTGGGCATCATGGTCATGGCTATCCTGAGGAGTCGGGGTATTCGTGTATTACCCTATCTAGACGATTTTGGCTCGGTCCTTTCAGGAGGCCGAGACCGACACCCGGACTGTCTTGTCAACCCTGGAAGCCTTCGGTTGGGTGATCAACCACCCCAAGAAAGTCTTGGGACTCCAGACGCAAGTACAGGCCTTGTTGGCTTGTCAACAGCCATCGGTGCGTCTAGGGATGAGATTGGTGGGCCTAATGGTGGCTTGCTTCGAGGCAGTGCCCTTCGCCCAATTCCACATGAGACCTCTACAGCTGAACCTGCTAACAAGCTGGGATCGGCCGCCGGAATCCCTGGAACAGGGGTTTTTGCTGCCCCCCCCCCCCCCCCCGGCCAGGCAATCCCTCTTGTGGTGGTTGGATTCTCGGAACCTGCTGGTAGGCAAGCCCTTTTGGACTCCCCAATGGGAGATAGTCACCACGGATGCCAGTCTTACAGGCTGGGGAGGCATTTGGCAGAGATGCAAAGATGTCAATAGATCACTACATTATGCCCGACGATCCAGAGCTTCTCACACCGGGGTCGCTACGGCACCCGAATTTGCGGACGCTGGCTTTGACAGCCTGGCTATTGAAACCTCCATCCTGACGGAAAAGGGGTTATCGGCCACGGTTATTCACACAATGATTCAGGCACGGAAGAAGTCTTCTTCCATGATATACTACAGAGTTTGGCGGGCCTATATCGCTTGGTGCGAGGCCAGGAGCCTACCTTGTCAGAAATATTCTGTTTCTAGAGTCCTTGAGTTTCTACAAAACGGTCTAGACTTGGGCCTCCAGCTGAGCACCCTCAAGGGTCAGGTCTCGGCCTTATCCATTTTTTTTTTTTTAATTCTTTATTTAGTTTTCAAATACAGTGTAATAAAGTATCAGGGGTACAAAAAGGTTCAAAGTAAATACAAGAATAACATACAGGTAACAGTAGCTCTGGCCCGTCATATGTATGATTAACCCCCACATTCTTATGGTTTATTTGTCTCTAAAGTGTCCTAGTGGATCCAGGAGTTCGTAAGTAGGCACTGACAGCGTCTCTCTATTGTCTCCTGTCTCCCCAGAAGGTTTTTGGCTTTTATTCACTTTTCTCAGCTCATAAAGTAATGACTCGGATCTCCGAGTATCCATTCGCTGTTTACCCGGATATCTCAGTGAGCTCCTTGTCTATCAGGTTCAATTTGTCCGGTTTGTCTTGAAAATTTGGGGTGTATTTGGGATATTTCACGACCAGAACCAGGCCAGCAAGAGAGAGTGAATGTATAAGGGATAGGGAAAGAGAAAAAAGAAAGGAAAAAAAAAAGGGGGGGGGGAGAAGTATAGGAGGGGGGTCCCCAAGTCTCCACGCTCCACTCCTAGGCGGGAACATAACCAGATTGTTGCCAGTGGCCACTTAACTGACTGTCATCCGCTTCAGGTTCCGCACTGGGTCTCAGAGGATAAGGGGGCGGTGGGGCAAGCCGTCGGGGGTCGGTACATATACCACGGCATCCAGAGTATTCGGGTCTTCTCCTCATTGTCCTGAGCTGCAGCCGTCAGCTCTTCCATTTCCCTTATTTTGACTTTTTGTATGCTGTCACGCTGCTAGTGGTGTGATGTAGCAGCATGAGGGCTGGGCAGAGCGGGACTTGTGAGCCCATGATCTCAGTCATAGTTCCTGTGATCTTCTTCCAGAAGGCTATGACTTTGGGGCATGACCATAAGATGTGTATTAGTGAGCCCTCTTCTGTTTTACATCTCCAGCACATAGGTGAGGAGCTCGGAAAGATGGTGGCCAGTCTCTTTGGAGTGTAGTACCATCTAGATAGATATTTATAGTTCGTTTCCTGCACCTGTGCTGAGATTGACGATTTATAAGCGAGTGAGAATATTTTCTCCCATTCGTCCCTCGTGAACACCCTGCCTAATTCTCTCTCCCATTCTCCGCAAAAGGCAGGTGTCTTCTCTTGCTCTGCATCAAGAAGCTGATATATCTGGGATATCACTTTCTGTGGTGAATACTTTTGCGTAACCGAGGTCTGAAATTGGGTAAGGTCTCGTCCAAATGAGTTTTTCGAGCCTGTTCTTTGTAGGAAGTGTTGGAAAAGTAGCAACTGCCAGGGGTCTAGGCGTGGACTACCCCATTTGCTTCTAAGCTCCTCTATTCTGCACCTTTCCCCTCCTCTCAATAGGTCTCTCCCTTGACTGTTCCCAGATCTCTCCAGTTCCCTCTGGTTAGCAATCCCAGACTAGTGGGCAGCTCCGGGTTCCCAATTACAGGGATCAAAGGCGACGGCCAAGGTGAGATCCCACCAAGCCTCCTAACCGCATCCCAAACCATGAGAGTCGCCCCGATCATTAGGTTGGGGCCTCCCCATCGGCTTGAGGTCTCTGTAGCCCATGGGATCTCCTTCAACTGGGTATCCACGCAGCTAGACTCCACTGCGACCCATTTTTTCTCTCTTCCATTTCTTCCCCAATCTACTATTCTCTGTAAGTGAGTTGCCTGCCAGTACCTCTTCAGGTTTGGGACAGCCAGGCCTCCTTTCGTTTGTGACCTCTGTAGAAGTCCAAATCGGATCCTTGGCTTCCTACCCCCCCAAATGAATTTTAGGAATAGTGTATTCAGGTTCTTGAAGTAACTTGCTGGTATGTGGCACGGGAGGGTTTGAAATAGGTACAATATTCTTGGGAGGATTGTCATTTTTATGGCACTCATCCTTCCCAACCAGGTAAGCATAAGAGAGTCCCATGCTGCTAAATCTGCCTTGATTTTATTCAGCATAGGAACAAAGATGTATCTGAAAACATCTTCGGCGTCTTTCGAGATCTTCGTACCTAAATAAGATAACGTGGGTGATGACCACCTGAATGGGAAAGAGGACTTGATGAGGGATACTACGGCTTCCGGGAGTCCAACATTGAGTGCCTCTGACTTGTCAAAATTGATCTTAAAATCAGAAAGTTTCCCAAATTTCTCGAATTCCCTCATGAGTTTCGGGAGTCCCACAACTGGGCTGGAAATGAAGAATAGAAGGTCGTCCGCGTAAGCGGAGACCTCGTGCTCTGCGTCTAGTACTTGGATTCCTCTCAAGTCCGTATTCTCTTATGTGTCTTAAGAAAGGTTCTACTACCAGAGCGAAGATGAGGGGGGACAGGGGGCATCCTTGTCTGGTCCCGTTTGAGAGAGGTGACCGTTCACTTTTACTCTGGCCCGTGGTCCGGAGTATATTCCCAGGATAAACCTTAATGCCCTCCCATGAAGCCCTATATGTATTAGCACTTCAAACGTGTAGTTCCAGTCTACCCGATCAAACGCTTTTTCAGTGTCTGTGGATAGCAACATCACCGGGGAGTTATCCATCCGTGACCGGTGTATAAGGTTTAGGGTCCTTATCGTATTGTCCCTGGCTTCTCTGCCAGGGATGAACCCGCATTGGTCTTTCTCAACCAGGTCCTGTAGGTGAATTGCCAGCTGAGTTGCGAGTATTTTGGTGAATAACTTAAGATCTACGTTTAGTAGCAAAATAGGGCGGTAGCTTTTGCAGCTCAATGGGTCCTTCCCTGCTTTATGGATAACTGTGATATGGGCTTCCAATGCTTCCGCTGGAAATACCGCGGTAGCATCCTCTTTTCCAGTGGCATTAAGGGCCCGAAGAAGATGCTTACTCAGGATACCCTCAAATTTCTTATAGTATGCTATGGTTAGACCGTCGGGTCCCGGGGATATACCATTCGGTGTGGACTTTATTGCTTGGTGTAACTCAGCTCCCGAGATTGGGTCTTCCAACTTGGCTATTTCTTCATCTCCAAGTCTCGGAATGCCTGAGGCCGCAAGTTATATAGCCCCCGGTAATATTCCTGGAATACTCTAGCGATGTCTATTGTTTTGTGCCATTTCTGCTGTTTCTCATCGAGTATTGCCTCAATAAAGTTGATGGACTGCTGCTTTCTCAGAGCTCTGGCCAGTAGTGCGCCACTCTTATTACCCCACTCATAATAAAACCGCTTACACCTCTTTATGGCAAATGCTGCCTTTCCTAGCAGTAGGGAGTTTAGCTTCTCCCTGCATGTTGTCAGGTCCTTTAGGGACTCTCGTGCCTGAGTTTCTTTATGTTTCCTTTCTAATTCCTGTATTTGTGATAGTAGCTGGTCTCTTTGTGTAGTGTGGGCTTTTTTCAGTCTGGTTGCGTGCTGGATGAGGATCCCTCTCATCACAGCTTTATGTGCTTGCCATACTGTCATTGGTGTTACTTCTTCCGAACAGTTCAGTTCGAAGTAATCGGTTAAGGCTGTTTGTGCTGCTTGTATGGTTACAGGGTCTTTTAACAGGCTCTCATTTAGTCACCATGTCCAGGCCTTCCTTTTCTCCTCACTAGTGAACAGAGACACCCATACCAGACTGTGATCCGATAGGGACGCAGACTCTATAGCGGAGTCGGCTACCTTAGGAAGTAGACTGTGCGAGAGAAGCACGTAGTCCAATCTTGCGTATGTCGAATGCACTGACGAGAAGTGGGAGTAGTCTCTACCTTTCGGGTTGTGGATTCTCCAGGGGTCACACAGTTGTAGTCTATGTAGGGCCTGCTTAACTTTCCGCAGTCCGCCATATGAGATGGAAGACTTACCGGTGGACGAGTCAACAAGTGGGTCTAGTGTAATATTCAGGTCTCCTCCCAAGAGAATCCTTCCCTCCTGAAAATCTGACAGTTTGGTGAAAAAACTTAGGAAAAAGTCCACCTGTCCGCTGTTAGGGGCGTATACCGACGCAGTCATGTATTTTTCTCCAAATAACGTACCCTTCACCATTATGTATCTGCCCTCTCCATCCACAGAGGTGTCCATCATCTGAAACGGGATATCCTTGGCTATCAGTATCGCCACTCTTTTGGTTTTGGAGTCTGGTGAGGAACATACAAACCTCTGTGGGAAATATCTAGGGGACATCCTAGGGCAGGCGTTTCCCTTGAAATGTGTTTCTTGCAAAAAAACAATTTTGGCCTTCAATCTTCTCAGTTCTGATATCATGGCCGATCTCTTTTCAGGTACATTGAGGCCCCTACAGTTCAGGGATACCGCCCTCATGTCCGTTCCCGACGGGTGATAGCCCCGAGCCTCCATCTCACCCCCCAAGACCCAGACAGCGGGGCCCCAGGAAAAAGAAAAAATAGATTCTGTAAATGGTCGTCCGCTCTGTGCGGGCAGGTAGGGCGCGGAGCCGGAGACCCCGGTGACGTTGGGTGGGGAGCAGGGGATAGGGAAAGGATCAGGGTTGGAGGGTAATGAATCAGAAAGAGTTAACTTTTTAGAAAGGAACAAAACTCCGGAGAGAACCCAAGGAAAAAGTTGGGTCAATTAAAGTCTAGGTATCGACCACCCTAATATAGGGAGGTCTAGTCCAGAGTCCTCTAGAGGAGTCTCTGGTAGCTTCCTCCAGAGGAACACCTGGGAAAAATGGATGCCAAGTGAAGAGGAGCCAGAACCAACAGAGCAACTACAGATATAAATCTCGATCTATATCTATCCAGCCCGGCATCCCTCTCCACCCCTAAAACACATCTGCAGTTGAGCAGCAACATTAAATACACTAAACAGTTTAAGTATCATGTCATAGTGCATTGATGAGTGGTTAACAGTTCTCCCGTCTCCCCTCTCAGGGGCCATCCCCTCCAACAAGGCCCAGGCCAGTCCCCCATAGGCCGGGCCAGTCCCCCATAGGTGGGAGGGGAGAATTCCCAACGCCGCCCGGGTGGCGCCCCCAGATAGGGGTGCCCCCGGACCCCACCACACCGGACTGACACACTTCCCCAGCGAGCGATCCCCCGGCTCCGGAGGGGGTCCCCAGGAACTGTGGGAGCGCCCACCCCTCAGAGCCGAGCGGCCACCAGTCCCAGCGGCACCGCCACCCACGGAGGCACGTCAACCGCGGCCTGTGTAGGCGCCCCCTAGTCAACATCCAGTCGCCCTCCGGTGAGCGGTGGCCCCAGACCAGGACCCGGCCACGCAGGCAGCCCCAAAACCGAACACCCAAAGGACCACCGGCCACAGCCACTCTCCCCCCATTTAAAGATCAGAGAAGACCCTCAAAATCCCACTTCATCTACCATCGTCCCTGACGCGAGCAGAGGGCGTATGCTAAGTATATCTGGGAAGGAACAGCGACCTCAGTTATTGTGAAAGTTAATCAGCAGTAACTCAACTTTTGGTATAGGGCTGTCTGCTGTCCTGCCCCCACAACGACCGGGAACCACCCCCACACGGGGGGCGACCCGTGCCCCGGACGGGGACCCCGATCGGTCCGCAGTTCCCCAACGAGCCAGAATGTCACAGCCTCCCCGCAGGTCAGGCTGTGGCCGTAATACAGGAGAAGAGGGAGACAGGAGAAACACCCAGTTCCACTGGGCTTTTGCTTTGGGTATAGATACCCATTGCTACTTCCCCTCACTCGCACCGCCCAATCGGATCTATCGGATCTTTTCCGAGTCAAGGAACAATCTTCATCTCAGGCAACAGCCCGACTAACGGGCCCGGTACACCAGGACAGCCCGGCAATCCGCGCGTCCGCCCGAGTCGGATGTCCCGGCTCTTATAAGGCAAGCGGGAGAAGCGAAGCAGCAGGGCCACACGTGGACATAGCAGTAACTTTGGTTATAACTATAATCTTAACGATCAACGGCAACAGGAAATACAACCAGGCAAACCATAATGCTAGATGTTTCATGTGTCCCTGTTTTACTTAACCTGTCCGGCTCCTCGTTCACCGTTGATGGGGACTGGATCTCTACCCGGATCTGGACCAGGTCGCCGCGCCGGTCTGCGTCATTCTCTTTCCCATCTCCTAGGGTGCTGTGGAAGCGGGGCCAGTCCTCCGTTAAGGTCTATGGCGAGCCAGTTCGGGACGATAACGGGAGCCGTTCCCAGGAACTCGAATAGACCCTCCAGTTGTTCTTGCGTTTTCATGGCGTATGTTCTGTGGTCTTTTTGTACAAGCAGCTGGAAGGGGTGCCCCCATCTGTAGGTCGCCCCCTGTCGCTGTATTAGATCAAGTAGAGGCTTTAGCATTCTCCGCATTTGGAGGGTTCTGCGAGATAAGTCCGGCAGCAGGGTGACGCAAGGTCCATTTAGGTTGCTGGGGCCTTTGGTCCACGCCGCTCTCATTAGTGCTTCCTTAATTTGAAAGAAGTGTATTCTACATATAACATCTCTTGGCCTGTTGGGGTCATTACTCACAGGCCCCAGGGCTCGATGAATTCGATCAATCTCAATCCGTTCCTCTGGTTGGCGCTCTAGTAGTTTGTTAAACAGTTCACATGTTATTGGTTTTAGTTCTGCTGGGCTCACTGACTCAGGGATGCCTCTCAATCGTATATTGTTTTGACGGTTTCTGTTTTCCAGATCATCTTGCTGTGCTTGGAAATTGGAGAGCATCCTGCGTGTGGTTTCTTGTTCGCGTTCTAACGCTTCCACTCTAGCTTGGATTGTCGCCTGCGCAACCGTGTTAGTTTCTACTCTGTTGGATAGGTGTGCCATAGATTTCTGCATGGAAGTTATTTCTCTATGGAAAGTGTCCTCCATTCTAGATATGTAAGATTCGAAGTCAGACCTGGACGGCAGTGCTTTGAGGGCATCAATGATGTTGCATCTTACCGATTCTGCTATAGCTGAGATCAGTGCGCGGGGCAAAGGTGTTTCAAAGGTGTCCGCTTCGGCATGTGTGATCTGCCGCTCCCCCAGCGTGGGGCACCTCATCTCCTCCGTGCGTAAGAAGGTCATGGGGCTGTGGGGACCCGGCGAGAACATGGGCTCCCATCTCCACTCCACCAGCCCGTCTCTAGAGCATCCAGCCACTTGAATTTCGGTGGGTGACATGGGGCATCCCATCTCTCCAGAGCTGTCCAGAATCCTAGGGCTGCGGGATCCAGGTGGGGACATGGATCCCCGCTCCCACTCTGCTAGCGCCATGTGAGAATATCTGGCTGACTGGCTCTCAGGGGTCAGCTTGCTGCTTTCTCTCCCTGATGATGAGTAGTTCAAGGGACATATTGTGGTGTTCTCCATCATGAGAGCATTTATGCCTGGTCTGAGGCTCATCTAATGCCCCTTGTGCAGAGGCTATCTGCCCTCCCCCATCTGCTGCAGCGTGAATCAGGGCCTCTATCAGTAGCCCCCTTCCCCCGGCATATGTAATCTCCTCTCCCCCTGCAGGGTGACTCACCGCTCCTCCGTCTGGTGCTGGCTGTTCATGCAGCCTCTCAGCTGTCATTAGGCCGGTATCACGGTCCCGTCCTCCGCCGCTCAGTGTCTCCAGCAGCAGGTCCCAGCTGCGCGGCCGCGGGTGTGACTGTTTGTCTCGGTGCGGCCGGCGCCATCCTGCCTCGGGACTCCTCGCACTCCGCCTTGCCCTGTGTCTCGGCTGGCGAGGTCTCCTCTCTGGCGGACAGGAGGACGCCGATCCAGCCCCCACCCCCTCACCGCATCGACTCGGAGGTAAGACAGGTGTTGCAGGGGCAGAGAGCTGTGGCCCCTCCGTCTCTCCCGATCTTCCGCCGGCTGCTGCCATTGTTGCCGGTGGCGACCTAGGGCTCTTCGGCCCCGGGGCACCAAAATACACTGAGATGGGGTTCCTCTGGTGGGGTTTCGATATGCTCCTGGTCTTCCTCCTTTTAGACATCCTTTGAGGTTGCTGCTCGTTTGTTTTTAGGTATCTAAGGGGGATTATACAGGGAGCCTCGTGCTCTGGCTTCCTACTCCTCCATTAGCAGGCCACGCCCCAGCGTCTGTCCTTATCCATTTTTTTCAGAGGTCCATTGCCAATCATAGATTGATCAATACTTTTTTCCAGGGGGTCACCCATGTCCGTCCACCGCGTAAATCAGTCTTACTGGTGTGGGACCTAAATCTGCTGTTATCTGCTCTCCAGGGTGCCCCCTTTGAGCCGTTGAATGGCGCTACATTGACTTTGCTGACGCTTAAAGTGTTTTTTTCTGATGGCGATCACCTCGGTGCGTCATGTATCATAGCTGGCAGCGCTATGTATGAAACCACCCTATTTTGAGATGCACAGAGATTGGTGGTTTTTTGTTTTAAGCCAGATTTTTTGCCTAAGGTCGTTTCTCCTTTTCACCTTAATGAGGAAGTTGTATTACCTTCCTTGTGTCCAGCACCAGCTAATTCCAAAGAACGGACCCTCCATGCTTTGGATGTGGTCAGAGCCATAAGGTATTACCTGGCTGCGACTGCATCCTTCAGGAAATCGGATTTGCTTTTTGTCTTTACAGAAGGTTTTTGGAAGGGATTGCCACCAGCCAAGTCCACACTCAGTAAGTGGATTAGACAGGCGGTGGTACAAGCTTATTCTGCCAGGGGGAAGGAACCCCGTTTTCGGATCACAGCTCATTCTACTAGAGCCATTGGTGCTTCTTGGGCTTTTCAGCACCAGGCCTCGGTGGAACAAGTTTGCAAGGCTGCTACCTGGTCTTCAGTTCATACTGTCACAAAGTTTTACAAGGTGGATGTCATGGCCTCAGCTGACGCTGTTTTTGGCCGAAAGGTGCTTCTGGCGGTAGTGAAATGAACTACCTGCTGTTCCGCACTGGGAATCCCGCCCATATGGACACTGCTTTTGGATGTCCCAATCGTGATGACTTCTGGACGGGCTGGAATGGATTGGAAAGAAAAAGGCAATTCTGTGAAACTCACCTGTAGAATTGCTTTTATTTCCGATCCATTCTAGCCCGTCCACCCCGCCCATGAGGTTTATTATGTCCTGCATGCCTGTTTATGGTGATTAAACCATTTTTGTTCATAGGACACTAGTTATACAAGTTCTAGATTTTACAATTTTTAGTTCGAAAAGTACAAGCGGAGGCTATGTGAAGTAACATGCTCTCCTATTTTTTGGACCTCCTGGCCTGCCTCTTCTATTGAGTACTGCTTTTTAATTACTGGGGCCTGGGTGAGAGGCAGCTGCCTTTATAGGGGGTCGGGAGGGGCTACATCTCTGATCTTGCAGTCAACGCCCCCTTGGGGGCGGATCTACCCAATCGTGATAACTTCCGGACGGGCTGGAATGGATCAGAAATAAAGGCAATTCTACAGGTGAGTTTCACAGAATTGCCTTATTTTGATGGACTGAGAAGAAGGCATTAAAGATCAACACATCAAAAAACTTGACAATACATACAAGGTCATAAATATTAATGTGTGCAAGAACATAATAGTAACCTTCCTATGACTGGCCCATTTTCTAAAGATACTATCTGATTAGATGAATGTCAGTCACTTGGGTGCAGTTGGGTCATTCAGCTGGTGAATAGCCAGCAGGAAAAGAAAAAAAACTATGCTTGTGTCTTGTGGTATTTAGGGAAGAAATACAGTATGTCCATCAAAATTAAGACATGTGATGATTCATTTTGTATCCTGAGTATAGTCTACTGCAAGCAAAAGTATTTGTTACACTATTGCATCTAGCTACATTTGGCACTGTCCTAAACTGTTTTCCTTTTAAAATTGAAGAAGAAATGGGCGAGATATTGGGGTTTACAGGTTCAGATGTGCCATACCCCTTATATCCAGCCCCCCAATCAGCTCAGCAGAAGTGGAACAGTGTTGGTTACCCCCTCTCTCCTCCAGTCCCCTCCATGTGCTGATTATTATGCAGCATTACACATCCAAGATCTACACCCACTTTTTCAGAAGCGAAATCATGAGGTGAAACTGTAAACCCACAAATCTTGTCCATTTCTTCAATTTAAAAATGGAAAACAGTCTAGGACTGTCCTAAACTATTTTCCATTTTCGGGCCAAATTAGCCTAAAGCAATTGTGTAGCAAATACCTTTGCCTGCAATAGGAGTCAGCGAACAAGTCTGCTTATTTGTGACTGAGAGCAGACAAGAGTAGACAGCACTCAGGATTTCATAGGAGTTTGGTCAAGTATGTTTTTTATTTTATGTGCATCTAAAGTTGGAACTGGACTGCAAGGGTGTATCTGAACTCCTCTCCCATTTACCTTTGTTTTTAAAGGAATTATGCCTTGGAAGCGGGGGTATTGGAAACCTGACTGTTCCTGGGCCCTTATACTCCTCTGATCTGAATTGACCCACTTTGCCTCCGCAGCAATTCGGATCAGGATGGTAAGGGTAGGTGCCAGGGTCTTGGGGCGCTTTGGGGTGTCACCTTTTTGTTTTTTAAAAAAAGAGCTGACACTCCTGACTGAGAATTCCGCCACAGGAAAAAGCAGCCACAGGTTTTTGTCTGGTGAGCCTGATTAGGGGTGACCAAGGGAATTATTTTCCCTCTTTTATTGCTCTTTCCCATGTGTTAATTGTGTTTTACTGATTGTAAAATTCAAAATTTGCGCGCCTTTAAGGGGGTGGAGCTAAGGCGGCAGCGAGGAAGGATTGTTTTTTCAGCCGCTGGTGTTGAAAGAATTTCGGCTTAGCGAAGGTGCTAGCACCGCTGATGAGGCCGGTCCTCTTCAGGAAAACAATGCTATGTTCTCGGCCTCCGCCGTGGAAAGATTTTCGGCTTAGCGAAGTGCTGAGCACCGCCGACAATCTCCGGTGGTTCTTAGGGGCTCAGCGATTTTTCTAGGGCCGATGCTGTGGAAAGATATTCTTAGTATAAAGTACGTCCTGCTCCAGAGAGAATACTTACACTCGGGTACTACTCCGCCAGATAGCGTTGGACTGCAGAGACATCGAAAATAGTCTCCTCCCGGCCCCTAAAATACCCAGGGACCTCCCACAATTCCCAGCTTTTCTCTGCAGTCTGGACTGCGAAGGACAAGAAGATGTCTCTCTCTTCTTGCAGGTGAGCGGGGCTATTAGCCTGCGGCCCTGTAGGACTATTCCCACCCGTTCCATTAGTAATGTGCCTCCCAGCCTTGGCTGCGCTGGTCGGGTGATGGTAGGCAGCACCACTGTCAGGTGCTTAGGAGCATTCTTCCACCGCAATCCCCCACCAAAGGGTAGGCGGTACAGGCATATGGTGAGCCTCTATGGGATGCCCCTCCCGCACTATTGCCCCTTGCCCCTGTCTATCGGTGTGTCCTATGTTAAGTGGCCACTGTCCTCCCTCATTCGTAGCATTCGGGGGAAAAGAGGGGGGGTGTGTGTGTATGTATGTATATACGTGTATGGGCTTATGCTTTATTACATTATGCTTGTGTCAGCCGCCGCGCTGACTTGTATTACTTTTATTATACTTGAAATTGCCGCCACCGTGCACGTTTTTTTCCCAGTGTTCCGCGCTTGGCGGCGGCCTTACCTCAGGCGCCGGTGCACTGTCATTGGTTGCTTGTCACGTGTTGGATTTGCGCTCTTTGGGGGGGCGGGGCCTGTCTCTGGCGCGTTCCGCGTCATTGCTCGTGCGGGCCCGCCCCTCGAGGTATACCGACGCCATTTTGTCAATTCATGCAAGAATTGCCAGCCTCAGATCCCATGAACATGTATAAAGACTCAAGCAATAGGCACAAGGCACAGAGCGCTCACCTCTGACGGGGTAACTGTCCAGAATAATGAAGTGCCAGCCATAAAGCGTAAGCGATAAAATCATCCATCTTTTATTGTAGTTGATTTAAAAAGCCATCACAGCATGCAGAGCATAGCCAGAGCAGACCCCGCGTCAACGCGTTTCGAGCCGTAGCTCTTAATCATGACAGTGAGGTAGCTACAGGGTTCACAATTTAAACATATGCCACTTAAAACTAATTAATCCAACCTGAGGCAAACCACGTCGATCAATACCATATTAATTATCATTATTGGATGCACCTACCTCTACACTCCAATTATGCCATGCCTGACATAATCCCGGCACTAATCCCTCCTGCAGTGTATGCCCGGGACGCCACGCCATATACCGCAGCTAGAGATTGACTTGTGAGGGACATACTTCACTGTAAGGCTACTGGTTGCCATAATATAATCTTTAGAACCCAGAGGGGATTACCTCATGGTCCAATAAAGACAACCATCCCTAAAGACTGAGGGTCATATGATGAAGACTCAAGTCTGGGCTATGTCGGGATTCAACATGAAACCCACAAGTCCCCCATTATACATAAATGATGCTGGGTTCTAAAGATTATATTATAGCAACCAGTAGCCTTGCAGTGAAGTATGTCCCTTATTTATATGTGAAGGGAGAATAAACTCTTTACCATGTCCTTTTTTGATATTTCTATTCTGGCATCATCCCATGCTAGTACCTGATATATATACTTACCTGGCTGCATCCATGGATAAGCAAATGCTTGTCTATTTCCATACATAGTATGGGCCTTTTTCTGATTAAATTAACAGGCTTTATGTACTGATGAAATGTATATCCCTTAGTGAAATCAATGTGTTGTATTATTGAATATTTTATCATAAGTTATATGTTTAATGTGCATCAAGTCTGTTATTATAAACACGTTTAGGAAAGTAAGTTTGAATAATGCCCCTAATCTGAGGCAAACTTTAGTTGATATATCTTACCTTATTTAAATAATTGTCCCTTTCTTATCTTGGGTGTTAGGTGTGTGTAGGTTAGTAACCTACTTTAGATTTGCCCACATTTTGGGGGTGTGGGGGGCGATCCATGTATTAGCAGCCTACTTGTCATGTGACGGGTTTTTTGTTTTTCATGTTTTCATTATAATCTACCCAGATAAGCTGCATATTAGATATTGTTAGAAAGCTGGAATGTAAAATAATTTGCCGCCCCTCGTATTTCCTATTTTTTTTTATTTTCTACATACCCCTTCCTTACCGCTATTACTTTTAAGGTTAATACACTCTGCCCTTAATGGTGCGCATTATGCGGCCAGGCCAGTACCAGTACAGTGATGTCAGCGAACAGCGAGCCTATAGGTAACTGACACGTGTCCCGCTTATTGTGATTGGAGGATTTTTCTCCTCACATGCCGTGTGCCGCGTCTATGTTTCTATGTTAGTGCCGGGATTATGTCAGGCACGGCATAGCGAGTGTAGAGGTAGGTGCATCCAATAATGATAATTAATATGGTATTGATCGACGTGGTTTGCCTCAGGTTGGATTAATTAGTTTTAAGTGGCATATGTTTAAATTGTGAACCCTGTAGCTACCTCACTGTCATGATTAAGAGCTACGGCTCGAAACGCGTTGACGCAGGGTCTGCTCTGGCTATGCTTTTTACTGCTCTGCATGCTGTGATGGCTTTTTAAATCAACTACAATAAAAGATGGATGATTTTATCGCTTACGCTTTATGGCTGGCACTTCATTATTCTGGCCATTTTGTCAATGCTTGTTCGGCTTCTGCGTGACAGGCTTCTACCTACCGCGATCCATAAGTGCCCTCGCGGGCGGCTTTATTACCGTTTTTTTATTATTGTTTGCTTACGGCTACCTTTGCTTATGTCTTTCAGACGGGCGAGCCCATTGGTCCCGGCCCTCTATTAGTTGGTTAACTTGTGAGGCCTAGTGTAATTACTCCCACTTCCCTAGCGGGTTATTGGGGCATCCCGGGTTGCTATATATAGCGTTAATCCCTATTGGCCTAGTGTGCCGCTATAATCACCATATGGAGGCATCCCAGGATAATGTGACCGGGGTTCCTTCGGGACAAGCTCAGCTGTGTGTAGCTTGTGGGGGTGTCCCCTATTAGAGCTGACAATGCGCGGGTCTGTGTACCTTGTGCCGAGCAGGTGCTTGCGCTGCAATCCGGCCTTCCAGTGGCTGGGCCTGCTCCTCGTTTCACTTCACCTACTCCCCCAAGCTTAAATCTCACTCCCAATGAGTTGCATACAAGTGGGGATTCTCAGCCTGATGTGTCTTCTAGACTGGCTAGTGTTGAGAAGTTAATTGCTATTAGCTTGGCGTGTAAGGCCCCTGCAAAAAAAGCGGCACTTAACGCCTGATGTCACTCTTTTCCCTATGGAAGCTGATGAGTTTTTGCATCTATTTGGCTATACCCCTTCGGACGAAGGGGAGCTATTCTCCGACTCAGGGTCATCTGATGAGAGGCCCTGGGCACCCGGATGATACTGATAGATTGCTGGCCCAGATTTTTGAGGTTCTGTCCATTTCTCCCCCTGTTGCGGCTCCCAGGCAAAGGGGGGAACTTTTTCATACTGCTAAGTCACACTTGGAATTCCCTAAGCAAGCACATTTCAATAACCTTGTGCTCAAGGAATGGGAATGTCCCAGTAGACTTCCCGTTGTACCTAAGAGTTGGGATAGGAAGTATCCCTTTCCTGCTGAGGTGGTAAAGTGTTGGTCATCCCCTCCCGAAGAGGATGCCCCGGTCCTAGGGTTATCTAACACCTCTGTCATGCACTCCCCTGACTCCACTACCCTGCGGGATGCTGAGGACCGGCACATTGACCAGCTGGCATCCCATGCCTTTGCATGTGTGGGGATGGCGCTGCGCCCGGTCTGTGCCTCGGCCATTACGGCTGTGGCTATTAGGACCCTGCTCAGAAATATCCTTGATAGTGCCCCTGATGATTTGCCTTGTGAGGTGTTTAATGCACTCTCTAGTTGTGATGTTTTTGTGAATTTTGTCCTCTCTGCCCTGGATGACACCATTAGAATGTGTGCCAGAACATCTGCCCTTGTGATGGCTATATGCCGCTCGGTTTGGCTGCGCCAGTGGGCTGCTAACAACGCTGCCAAGAAGGCCCTCACTGGTTTTCCCTTCAAAGGACTATGCGTGTTTTGGGACCGCCTGGACCTGTTTGCTAATAGAGGCAGGTTACCCCAGCGCAGGCAGCAGTCTTGCCCCTTTCGGGGTCAGGGCTCCTTTTCCTCCCCCTACCGTGGTGCTAGACAAGGGAGGGGGGTTTCCTTTACTGGGGCCCGGGGAGACTTCTGGGGTAGGGGCAGAGGACGTGAACGTCCTGCCTCCTCCTGGGGCCCAAAGCTTAAGTCCTCTCCCAAGCCCCCTCAGGCATGATGGGGTGCCCTCACCCATCCCGGTGGGGGGGGCGGCTTCAGCACTTTGCTCACGTCTGGAGGCTTCATGTCTCAGACCAGTGGATTCAGGAGGTAGTGTCCTCCAGTTACAAGATAGAGTTTGCTGCCTGGCCGCCCCCAAGATTCATCGGATCCCGGATTCCTCAGGACCCTGTGTCAGCTCAGGATCTAGTGCAGGCAGTGCAAAGCCTCCTGGAGCTGGGGGTCATCTGCAAGGTCCCTTTAAGAGAAAGGGGCAAGGGCTTCTATTCCAACCTCTTCACAGTGCCCAAAAAAGATGGGTCAGTCAGGCCCATCCTGGACTTGAAGATCCTCAACAAATATGCCAGGAGCAGGCGCTTTCGCGAAACTCTGCGCTCTGCCATCAGTTCCCTGCACCCAGGAGATTTCATGACATCTGTGGACATCAAAGATGCTTACCTTCATTCCTGTATTTCCAGGTCATCAAAGGTTCCTCAGGTTCGCTCTGGAGGATCAACACTACCAATTTGCGGCATGGCCTTTTGGTCTCACTTCAGCTCCCAGGGTGTTCACCAAGGTGCTGGCTGGAGTGATGTCTCAGGTTTCAGGGCATCCGCGTGCTGCCCTACCTGGACGACATTCTCATCACTTCCCAGTCTCTACATCAGGCAGAATTGGATACTCAGCTGGTGGTGTCCACCCTGGAGTCATTTGGATGGTTGATCAACCACCCCAAGTCCTCTCTGTCCCCCTCCTTGGTGACTCCATTCCTGGGAATGAATCTGGATACAGTTCAGGCAAGGATTTTTCTTCCTCAACAGAAGGTGGACAGTCTGATTGCGCAGTCCAGTTCCTGCTATCTTGTCATCATCCCTCCATCAGGCAGGGAATGCAGCTGGTGGGCCTGATGGTGGCGTGCTTCGAGGTGGTCCCTTATGCTCAGTTCCACTTGAGGCCTCTGCAACTCCACCTCTTGTCAGTATGGGACAAGGACCCAGTGTCCCTGGACCGGGTCTGTGCGCTTTCCCCCCTGGTCCGGCGGTCCCTCTCGTGGTGGCTGGACTCCAGGAACCTGCTGGGGGGCAGATCCTTTCTGACCCCCTCCTGGGAGACGGTCACCACGGATGCCAGTCTGTCAGGTTGGGGGGGGTTTCTGGAAGTCCCTGCGGTTCCAGGGGAGGTGGGGCCCTCAGGAGACCCACACACCTATTAACGTCTTGGAGCTGTGGGCGATCAGGTTAGTTCTGGCTCAGTTGACTCCGGGGCCTGCCTGTTCAGGTGCGCTCGGACAACCAGAAGGCAGTTGCCTACATCAATCATCAGGGAGGGACCCGGAGCAAGAGGGCCCTCCAGGAAGTGTCTCTGATCCTGACCTGGGCGGAGGCCAATGTTCCCTGCATATCAGCTGTATACATCCCGGGGGCGGAAAATCTCCTCGCAGATTCTCTGAGCAGGGGGACCTCTTGCCAGGGAGAATGGTCCCTCTGCAACAGGGTTTTCCAATCTCTGTGTCACCGTTGGGGTCAAACAGATGTGGATCTGTTTGCGTCCCGTCACAATCACAAGCTCCCGGCCTTTCTCCCTGTCCCAGGATCCTCTGGCCTTGACCACGGACTTTCAGTTCCTATTTGTCTTTCCTCCATTCCCCCTGCTGGGCAGGGTTCTGCGAAAGATTGCTCTGGAAGGGGTGCCAGCAATTCTGGTGCCCCCAGGTGGCCAAGAAGAGTGTGGTTCGCAGACATGGTGCAGCTGGCAGTAGATCAGTACGTTCTGCCCAGGGTGCCAGATCTGCTCACTCAGGGCCCCTTACGCCATCCCAATTTACAAACTCTGGCTTTGACGGCCTGGCTGCTGAAACCTCCATACTGATAAAGAAGGGGCTGTGTACTTCGGTTGTTGATACCATGATAAAGGCTAGGAAGAAGTCTTCTTCCATTTTTTACAGGGTTTGGCATGCTTACATTGACTGGTGTGAGTCTAAGTCTCTTCCCTGTCGTGTGTTCTCTATTCCCAGGATTCTGGAGTCCCTGCAGCATGGGTTGGAGATGGGGCTCCAACTCAGTACTCTGAAGGGTCAGGTTTCTGCCCTGGCTGTTTTCTTCCAGAAGTCCTTTGCTCAGCATCCTCTGATCAGGACTTTTTTACAGGGGGTTACTCATGTGCGTCCTCTTCGTAAGCCTATGGTGCCTGTTTGGGATTTGAACTTGGTTTTGTCAGCCTTGCAGGGTGCTCCCTTTGAACCTGTGCAGGATGTTGCTCTGGCCATTCTTACTCTCAAAGTTGTCTTTTTGGTTGCTATCACCTCTGTTAGGCGTGTGTCTGAGTTGGCACCGCTTTCCATTCAGCCCCCCTACTATGAGAGACACCAGGACAAGGTGGTGTTCCGCTTCAAGCCAGATTTTCTGCCTAAGGTAGTGTCTGCCTTTCATTTGAATCAGGACATTGTTGTTCCTTCATTGTGCCCTAATCCTAGTAATGCTAAGGAGAGGGTTTTGCATTCTTTGGATGTGGTTAGGTGTCTGAAGTACTACTGGTGGCTACTACTTTCAGAAAAACTGATGCTCTTTTTGTGGTCCCTTCTGGTCCTAGGAAGGGTTTGGCTCCTGCCAAGTCTACTATCAGCAAATGGATCCGTCAGGCTGTTATTCAGGCCTACTCTGCTAAGGGGAAGAATCCTCCCTTCCGCCTTACTGCTCATTCTACTCGTGCTATTGGTGCCTCTTGGGCTTTTCAGCACCAGGCTTCTGTTGAACAAGTTTGCAAGGCCGCTACTTGGTCTTCTGTTCATACCTTTTCAAAGTTTTACAAGGTTGATTTTAGGGCCTCAGCTGATGCTGTTTTTGGCCGCAAGGTTTTGCAGGCAGCAGTGATTTAAACTGTCTGCTGTTACCTTTGGGGATCCCACCCTACTTAAAGGACACTGCTATTGGATTTCCCGAGTGTAAGTATTCTCTCTGGAGCAGGATGTACTGTATACTAAGAATAATACAATTCTGTGATTACTCACCTGTAGAATTGGTATTATGAGTATACAGTACGTCCTGCTCCACCCCACCCTTTCTTTTGCATTATCTTGGATCCCCTGTATGGTGATTGTTATCATTGTTAAAGTTGCTAGTTTGGGTTGTTTAATTCTCCCGGCTTCTCGTTAACTGCTTTTCAATGCTGGAGATTGTAGGAGGTCCCTGGGTATTTGAGGGGCCGGGAGGAGCCTATTTTCGATGTTTCTACAGTCCAGCGCCATCTGGCGGAGTAGTACCGCGTGAAAGTATTCTCTCTGGAGCAGGACGTACTGTGTACTCATAATACCAATTCTACAGGTGAGTAATTACATTTTATTTTCGGTTTAGCGAAGTGCCGAGTACCGCCGACACCTCCGGTTCTTTTTAAGGGCTCATCTCTCTTTCTCGGACCGAAGCCATGGAAAGATTTTCGGCTTAGCAAAGTGCTGAGCACCGCCGAGGCCGCCGGTTCCTCTCTGCTGCCCGGGCGGACACTTGGCACTTCCCCGGCCGGACGCCGGAGACATCTGGGGTAATCGGATCTGGTTGTTTAGCAGATAGATTCACCCCAGGTCCAGTATGCAAACAGGCACTAGACGAGTATAGCACAGTGTGCAGGGTTATGCTACGGTAGTAGTGGATATGGAAGACAGTTGTCTCCTCCCTGCAAGGGTTTTGACCCTTGTCGTTGGTGCCCTCTGAGCCTTAAAACCCCCCTTGGCAGCCTTCAAGTGGACCTAAAACTTTAGTGAGTCGTATCGGCTACTAAGAAGGTTTTTTAAAAAAACTAATTTCCTCTGAGCTTTTGAAGAGGATATTGTGGCTGCCATAGTCTCCCTCTGAGACTTTAAACTCTGTCGGCAGGCCTTAAGTGGTCCCTAACCCTTAGAGAGTCTTTAGTATCGGCTACTAAAAAGGTTTTAAAGAAAATATTTTTTCCTCTGAGTTGAAGAGGATATTGTGGCTGTCAAAGTCTCCAGTAGGGACTCGAATTCAAAGTCCTCTACACAGTTAAAAAGAAGATGGATGGATGGTTTGATTTCCTCCATTCTGGAGGATGTTGCGGAGCATATGCATTATTCCAATAGATCAATAGGCAGAAGTCAGGTTGTCTTCCACCCAGTGCTAGATACTATGTATCCCTTTCCTCCAGAGCAGATTGAATTATGGTCTCACCCTACTGTGGTGGACTCTCTGGTGCCAGGTCTTTTTAAGATTTTGGTCATCCTCGGATAGTGCTTCTCCAAAGGATCCAGTGGATAAGCGCATAAATCAGGTGGCATGTCATGCTTATTCTATTATGGGCTACATCCATAGCATCTTTGGTGAGCAGGAGGTTGTTAAAACAACTGGACTCTAGGACTTGTTCGGGTCATTCAGTCATGCTCTCAGTTGATCAAAACCAGTTGGATATCAACAGGTATGTGATCTTGGCTATGGAGGATTGATCAGGTTAAGTGCCAAGCTCTGATGGTAGCCTTAAGGCGTGCTTTATGGCTTAAGCAATGGCCAGCTGACACAGCCTCTAAAAAGAACCTGACGGGACTCCCACAGGATTGTCTGGGAAGTGCTTGGTTGACATGGTAAAGCAAGCTACTGGTAAATCAACTAATCTGCCACAGAAGCCGAAGTCTAATACTGCCTTCCACAGGGCTTCTAATCCTTCTGGTTGGAGGTTCAGCCTCTTCGGAATACCAAAGAAAATTTTTGAATACGACAAAGTCCCAAATTAAGGCAACAGGTGTCTGGCGGAAAAAAGCCAAACCCCCTTCAAAGCCTGCTCAGTCATGAAGGGACACCCCAGCCCTTGCAGGTGTGGGGACAGCTTCTGCATTTTGCTCATATTTGGAGGCTTCATGTAACAGATCTTTAGTTACAGGAAGTTGTATCCTCAGGTTACAAGATCGAATTAGGAGACAGATCTCCTCTGAGATTCTCTTGGTCAGGGGTATCCCGAATTCCACAGAAAGCAGAAGCACTGAGATCTGCCGTATCTCGCCTTTTAGAGATTGGAGTTGTATGACCCACAGTGATGTTACTCCAGTCGGGAGATTTTATTACCACAGTGTATATATAAAGATGCTTACCTTCATTGCAGTATGTGGCCTACATCTTCAGTTTGTGGTGCTACCCTTCGGTCTATCTTCAGCACCAAGGGTCTTTTCTGGGAATGTTATTAGACATGTCTCAGGCAAAAGTGTTCTTCCAGAACAGAAGAGACTTTTACTTCAGGCCAGGGTACAGGGTCTCTTGTCTTGACCTTACCCGACGATTCATCAAGGAATATCAAGGAACATCAAGGAATGTTGGGCCTGATGGTATCTTGCTTCGAGGCAGTACCTTTTGCACAGTTTCACACAAGATCCCTGCAGATGGAATTGCTCACAACCTGGGATCGAGACACACACACTCTGGATCACTCTTTTTGTATGACACCGTCAACAAGGCAGTCTCTAGCTTGGTGGCTGAGTCCTAAGTCTCTTCAGATCGGCAAATCATTCCAGTACAGTGGAAGATCATCACCATGGATGCCAATCTATCTGGTTGGGGGGGTGTCATGGAGTCACAAACGACCCAGGGACAGTGGAGTCCGAAGGAGAGCAGACTCCCCATAAATATCTTGGGATTGAGAGCAATACTATTGTATCTCAGACATTGGACAGCCTATCTGAGGTGGCATCCCATCCGGATTCATACAGACAATCGGACACTGGTGATAAATATCAACCACCAGGGGAGCACCAGAAGCAGTAAAGCCCTCATTAAAGTGAGCTGGAATTTACTTTGGGCCGAGAAACAGGTTCCATGCATTTTGGCTGTACACATATCTGGAGTGGACAACTTGCAGGCCGATCATCTCAGCAGAGCAGTCCTGCATCAGGGGAAATAATCTCTGTCAGAGGGTTTTTCAATCCCTATACATGTGCTGGGGGATTCCAGACGCAGATCTCTTTGCATCACGGCACAATCGGAAGGTTCCAAAGTTTGTGTCCCGGTCCAGGGATCCTCTAGCAATAGCAACAGATGCCCTGACTCTTTAGTGGTCAGCATTTAAGCTTCTTTATGCATTCCCTCCGATTCCACTCCTGGATCAAGTACTAGAAAGTTAGCTCACAAGGGAGTCCCAACCATTCTGGTGGCTCCTCGGTGGCCAAGGAGAAGCTGGTTCTCAGACATAGTAAGGATGTCAGAAGGCGACCCATGGGGTTACCCGACGATCCAGAGCTTCTCACACAGGGCATCCCAATTCACAAGTTCTGGCTTTGACGGCCTGGCTATTCAATCTTTCATCTTGGCAGAAAGGGATTTTTTTTGCCAGAGTCATCCAGACTATGATTCAAGTCAGGAAGAAGTCTTCATCAATGATCTACTATAGAGTCCGGCAAGCATTTATCGCTTGGTGTAAATACAGAGGGTTCGCTGGTAGAACTTTTTCTGTTCCCAAAATATTGGATTTTTTGCATAAGGGTCTTGATTTTAATTGAGTACTTTAAAGGGACAGATATCTGCTTTATCTATATTTTTTCAGAAACCCATTGCTGAGAATAAATGTATCAAAACTTTTGTATAGAGAGTCGCTCATGTGCGGTCTCCTCGTAAGCCACTGCTGCCACTTTGGGACCTGAGCTTAGTTTTATCAGCTCTTCAGGGTCCTCCTTTCGAACCATTGGCAGATGCGTCATTAAGTTTACTGACTCTTAAGGTTATCTTTTTAGTGGCAATAACCTCAGTAAGGAGGGTTTCTGAATTAGTAGCTTATCAGTTAAGTCTCCTTATTTCCTGTTACAGGTGGCCAGTCTTCTGTTTTAAACAGGATGTTCTTCCTAAAGTGGTTTTCATCTTAATGAAGAGGTGAATTTGCCTTCCTTATGATCTACTCCAGTGTCCGATAAAGAAAGGATTCTTTATTCGCTGGATGTAGTGAAAACACTAAGATGTTAACTATCTTACTGCTACACAATCTTTTCGTAGGTCGGACTCCTTATTTGTCATACCTGAGGGTCCACGGAAAGGTCTTCCACCATCGAGGTCTACCATCAGCCGATGGATTAGATGGGCAGTGGTAAGAGCCTATGTCTCCAAAGGGAAGGATCCTCCCTTTAGGACTACTGCTCATTCAACATAAGCTATTGGAGTTTCTTGGACTTCAGCATCAAGCTTCAGTAGAACAAGTATGCAAAGCTGCTACTTGGTCTTCAGTTCATACATTTACCAAATTCTATAAGGTAGAGCCTTTGGTAGGAAGGAATTACATACAGTAGTAATTAGATGAAATGTCTTATTCCTGAAAGGAATGAGTTTTTGGGGATCCCACCCGAATTAAGGGTACTGCTTTTGGAGGTCCCAATAGTCTCTGAATGACTCTGATGATCTGAAGTAAAATGGAAGAGAAAAGAGAATTGTGTAAGTACTCACCTGTAGAATTAATTTCTCTTCCATTATTACTTCAGGACATCAGACCCTTGCCAGCCCCCTAAGCCTTGGGAACTGGTATAGGGATCATGAATATGATTCCGGGCACACTCCTGCAGACGGAGGAGCCGGGGGGGGGGGGTCAGAGGGGAAAGTCAGGCACGTAGATTCTACATGCTTAGCAATTAAAAGAAGTGGAAGCGAGCACGTAGAAACTACGTGCTTGGCACTGAAAGGGTTATATGCTCCATGTCTGGGGCAGGATTAGAGGCAGTACTGCACTCCACACTGTGCAGCGTAACACCATATCAGTGGGTGGCGCCGCAGACCGATGCAAGGATGTGCTTCCAGTGTTTCGGCCCACGGAGTAGATGACCAGAGCTTTCCTTATGCGTGTGCATGGGGTGAAATGACTTTTCCACTGTCCTCTATTTGGGCCACACCTCCAGCTTGCATAAAGATAAATATGCCAATTCCACCGTTGTAGTGGTGGGTAAAACCTCGCCCTGCTGCTGTTATATGCTGTGGACATATATATTCTAAGTATGCAGCACATCCTGCTCCAAAGATGATTCCTTACGATTGGGATTACCTCCGCCAGATGGCGCTGGACTGCAGAGACAGCAAAAAGAGGCCCCTCCCGGTCCCTTATATACCCGGGACCTCCCACAATTCCCCAGATCTTCTCTGCAGTCGGCTGCGAAGGACAAGAAGATGGCTCTCTCTATTCGGAGGTGAGCGGGGCTTAACAGCCCGCGGCCCTGTAGGACTATTCCCACCTGTTCCATCTCTCTAAACTGCCTCCCAGCCTTGGCTGCACTGGTTGGGTGATGGTAGGCAGCACCGCTGGCAGGTGAGCAGCCAGCTGGCAGCAACCTGAAGGATGGTGAGGACCGGCGTATTGATCAGCTGGCTTCCCATGCCTTTGCCTGTGTTGGGACTGCTCTGCACCCTGTCTGTGCTTCTGCTATTATGGCCATGGCTGTTAGGACTCTGCTCAAGAATGTGTTGGATGGTGCCCCTGATGATACTTCTAGTGCAGAGTTTCGGGCCCTTTCGCATTGTGAGGTTTTTATTGCTTATATCCTTTCTGCCTTGGATGATACCATTAGGATGTGTGGTAGAACCTCTGCCTTGGTGGTTGCTATATGCCGCTCGGTTTGGCTGCACCAGTGGGCAGCTGACAACGCTGCCAAGAAGGCTCTCACTGGTTTTCCATTTAAGGGGCTGCGATTATTTGGTGATCGCTTGGATCTATCTGTTTGCTAAGGGTGGCAGACTGCCTCAATGTAAAAGACAGTCCCGGCCCTTTCGGGGTTCAGGTTCCTTTCATCCCTCCTACCGTGGATCCAGGTCGGGAGAGGGGTATCCTTTGCAGGGCACAGGGGAGACTTCTGGGGAAGAGGCAGAGGACGTGCCCGTCCGGGATCCTCCTGGGGTTCCAAGCCTAAGTCTTCTCCCAAGCCCCCTCAGGCATGAAGGGACGCCCTCACCCATCCGGGTGGGGGGGATGGCTGAGGCTCTTCGCTCATGACTGGAGGCAACATGTCTCAGACCGGTGGACTCAGAAGGTAGTGTCCTCCGGTTACAAGATAGAGTTTGCTGCCTGGCCGCCCCCAAGATTCATCAGATCCGGATGCCTCAAAACCCCCTGGCAGCTCAGGCTCTGGTTCTCGCGGTGCAAAGCCTTATGGAGATGGGGGTCATATGTCACAGTACCCAAAAGAGATGGTTCTATCAGGCCCATCCTGGACTTAAAGCTTCTCAACAAATTTGTCAAAACCAGGCACTTTCGCATGGAGACTCTGCGCTCAGCTGTCAGCTCGCTGCGCCCAGGGGACTTCATGACCTCTATAGACATCAAGGACACTTTATCAAGGACCTTCATATTCCAGTCTTTCCGGGGCATCAGAGATTCCTCAGGTTCGCACTGGAGGATCAGCACTACCAATTTGTGGCACTGCCCTTCGGTCTCACTTCAGCTCCCAGAGTTTCCACCAAGGTGCTGGCAGGAGTGATGGCAGGGTATTCGCATTCTTCCCTATCTGGACGACCTTCTCATTACTTCTCAGTCTCTCCAGCAAGCAGAGCTGGATACCCAGAGGGTGGTGACCATTCTGGAGTCATTCAGCTGGGTGATCAACCATCCCAAATCTTCCCTGTCACCCTCCCTGGTGGCATCCTTTCTGGGCATGAATCTGGATACGGTTCAGGCCAGGATTTTTCTTCCTCAGCAGAAAGTGGAAGCACTGCAAGCACAAGTTCAGTTCCTTCTGTCTTGCCCTGATCCCTCCATCCGGCAGGGGATGCAGCTGGTGGGGCTGATGGTGTCCTGCTTCGAGGCAGTTCCCTATGCACAGTTCCACATTAGACCTTTTCAGCTCCACCTCTTGTCAGTGTGGGAAAAGGACCCTCTGTCTCTGGATCAGGACTTTGCCCTGTCCCCTCTAGCCAGGCGGTCCCTCTTGTGGTGGCTGGACTCAAGGAACCTGTTGGGGGGCAGATCCTTTCTGGCCCCCTGCTGGGAAACAGTCACCATGGATGCCAGTCTGACAGGTTGGGGGGGTTTCTGGAAATCCCTAAAATTCCAGGGGCTGTGGGGACCTCAGGAGGCCCACACCCCTATCAACATCCTGGAACTAAGGGCAGTCAGGTTGGTTCTGGCCCACTTGACTCCACACCTTCGGGGCCGGCCGGTCCAGGTACGCTTGAACAACCAGACGGCGGTTGCCTACATCAATCATCAGGGAGGGACCCGGAGCAAGGGTGCCCTCAAGGAAGTGTCCAAGATCCTGTCCTGGGCGGAGGATAATGTTCCCTGCTTCTCAGCCATGTATATTCCGGGGGTAGAGAATCCGGAGGCAGACTTTCTGAGCAGGGGCACTTCTCACCTGGGAGAATGGTCCCTCAGCAACAGAGTGTTTCACTCCCTGTGTCGCCGTTGGGGGCTGCCAGATGTGGATCTTTTTGCGTCTCGTCACAATCGAAAGCTCCCAGTCTTTGTCTCTCTGTCCCAAGACCCCCTGGCTCTGGCAGTGGATACTCTGACCCTGTCTTGGCAGGGCTTCCATCTCCTGTATGTCTTCCCGCCATTCCCCCTGTTGGGCAGGGTTCTGCGCAAGTTGGTTCAGGAAAGGGTGCCAGCAATTCTAGTGGCCCCCGTTGGCCAAGACAGGTGTGGTTCGCAGACATCGTGCAGTTGGCAGTAGACCAGTACGCTCTGCCCCTCGACCCAGACCTTCTCACTCAGGGGCAGCTACGACATCCCAATTTACAAATGCTGGCTTTGACGGCCTGGCTGCTAAAACCTCAATCTTGATGGAAAAGGGGCTGTCTGCTTCTGTGCTTAACACCTTGATCAGGGCTAGAAAGAAGTCTTCTTCCTCCATTTACTATAGGATTTGGTGGGCCTACATTGACTGGTGTGAGTCCAAGTCCCTTCCCTGTCGCGTGTTTTCCATCCCCAGGATTCTGGAGTTTCTTCAACATGGTTTGGATCTGGGCCTTCAGCTTAGCACTCTGAAGGGTCAGGTTTTTGCCTTGGTTGTTTTCTTCCAGAGGTCTTTTGCTCAACATCATCTGGTCAAGACCTTCTTCCAGGGGGTTACTCATGTGCGTCCCCCTCGTAAGCCTATGTTACCAGTCTTGGATTTGAACTTGGTCTTGTCTGCCCTTCAGGGTCCTCCCTTTGAACCTGTGCATGAGGCTGCTTTGTCTATTCTCACTCTTAAGGTTGTCTTTTTGGTGGCTATCACCTCTGTTAGGCGTGTTTCGGAGTTGGCGGCGCTTTCCATCCAGGCCCCCTACTTTGAGAGACACCAGTACAAGGTGGTGTTTCGCTTTAAACCAGATTTTCTGCCTAAAGTGGTTTCAGCCTTTCATCTCAATCAGGACATTGTACTTCCTTCCTTGTGCCCTAATCCTGGTAACTCAAAGGAGAGGGCTTTGCATTCCTTGAATGTGGTCAGGAAGTTCTACTTGGTGGCTACTGAATCTTTCAGAAAGACTGATGCCTTGTTTGTGGTCCCTTCTGGTCCCAGAAAGGGTCTGGCTCCTGCTAAGTCTACAGTTAGCAAATGGATTCGTCAGGCTGTGTCGGGCCTATTCTGCTAAGGGAAAGAATCCTCCCTTCCTTGTTACTGCTCATTCTACTACTATTGGTGCCTCTTGGGCCTTTCAGCACCAGCCTTCTGTTGAACAAGTTTGCAAGGCCGCTACTTGGTCTTCTGTTCATACCTTTTCCAAGTTTTACAAGGTTGGTGTTCGGGCCTCAGCTGATGCTGTTTTTGGCCGCAAAGTTCTGTAGGCGGCAGTGGTTTAAACTGCGCGTTGTTGTCTTTTTGGGGATCCCACCCTATGTTACGGACACTGATATTGGAGGTCAGAACCGTAAGGAATCATCTTTGGAGCAGGATGTGCTGTATACTTAGAATAATACAATTCTGTGATTACTCACCTGTAGAATTGGTATTATGAGTATACAGCACGTCCTGCTCCACCCCACCCTGGTTTCTTTATCCTTTGGATCCTCTTTATGGTGATTGTTATACTTGTTGAAGTTATTTAGTTGATCTTTTAGTTTCTCCCAGTTCTCTTTGACTGCTTTTCAATACTGGGGAATTGTGGGAGGTTCCGGGTATATAAGGGACCGGGAGGGGCCTCTTTTTGCTGTCTCTGCAGTCCAGCGCCATCTGGCGGAGGTAATCCCAACCATAAGGAATCATCTGTGGAGCAGGACGTGCTGTATACTCATAATACCAATTCTACAGGTGAGTAATCACAGAATTGTATTTTTTATCCATGGGAGTTGGCAAAGCTGCAGTTGCACACATATGATATATTGTTTTTTTTTCAGCAGCGCCTAGGCTTTAAATGCCAAGCACATAGGTTTTATGTGCTTGACTTTCCCCCTGCTACTGTAAAAGAAAAAAAAAATCACTCACCTGACCCCTTGTTTGATCTGGCCGGCTCTCCTCTTCACCCGGGGGGCATCCGATCCCGGGGGTCTTCTGGCTTGAGGATAGAGCCCGAAATACCCCGCCCCCCGCTCATGCCACTGATAGCTGTAAAAGAAAAAAATGACATCTACTAACCTGCGGGAGCGATCCCTCCAGCTGGGTCTCCTTTTCACTGGGGGGCCTCCGATCGCCCCTCTGGGCTCTTCCATGGTGAGGAGAGTGCATAATTGGCCCTCTCCAGCACCTCTGCAATGGCCCCGCCACTAGCCCCACCTTTTGTGGGCGGGACCTAATCAATTACATCATCCACGGCATCCTTCCCACAGGATCCCACTTCCCTCAGAGGATCACCTGGCAGCTGTCATCAGAGCTTCACGGGACATGATCGTCGGGGCACAGTGGAGGATCATAGGTGAGTAAAGAAAAAAAATAATAAATGTTATTACATATTTTTTTTGTGTGTGCTTATTTTTACAGTTAAGCCTTTGTGAACTGGTAAGGGGTCCATGAGACCCCTATACCAGTTCACAAGGCTGGGGGCTGGCAAGTCACCTGCGGTTAGCGGGAGACTTGCCATTAACCCCCGGCCCCCGCCAATTACCTGCCTCCCCAAAGCCTGGGGGGGCAGAAGGGCCCAGGCCAATTTTGGCTATGAATGCTTGTAGCCGGCAGGGAGGGGGCCACCAAAACTGGTCCCTGCGTCCTGTTCCTACAAGCCCTGCATAGCTGGTCCCGGGATGGTTATGCTGGGTAGGGGGGACCCCATGTAATTTTTTTTCTGGATTTTTAGGGATTTTTAAACCTTCAAATTCCCAAAAAATTGAGTGCTGCCCCCCCCAAGGAATTTATTCAAGGCTTAGGGGCCAGCAAGTCACCTGCGGCTAGCGGGTGACTTGCCATTACACCCAGCCCCCCTATTACCTGCCTCCAGCCCCCGCCATTTACCTGCCTCCCCAAAGCCTGGGGGGGGCAGAAGGGCCCGGGCCAACTTAGGCTATGCATGCTTGTAGCCAGCAGGGCAGGGCCACCAAAGCACCCTGTTCTACAAGCCCGGCATAGCTGGTCCCCGGCCTGGTTATGCTGGGTAGGGAGGACCCTACGTCATTTTTTTGTGGAATTTTAACATTTAGAATTTCCCAAGAAATAGGGTCCCCTCCGGAGATGGGGGACCCTGAACAATTTATTTTGTGGTTTAACCCTTTATAGTGTGGATAGTAGTTCTATTTTCTTTGTAAATGTTAAAAAGTGCTCTTTTCAGTTTGGGGGGGTCTCCCGGGCAAGAATGGGGGGGCTACCGATACATATGTGTTACCATTGTGATCGGGAGAAATGATACTTTCACATGAAATATGGGTTTCTTTAATAAAATAAATGTTTTATTTAAAATAAAGGAGACCATTTTCTAAACAATATTTATTTTTGTTTTTTTTTATTCAAAAAAATTTTAAAAAACAGTAGAAAAATGACAAACAATGCATTTCATGTTAAAGCCTAAAATCTGCCACAAGAAATAATATATAATATGGTGAAAAGTGACCTGTCAATAGAGGGTCACAAAATTTCAAGTAGGCTGGCAATTAAAAGGGTTAAAAGTAGCTATGCATGTTGGGTATTGTTCTGCTAGGGGGACCTTATGCATTCAGATTTAGCTTTTTTTTTTCTTTGTTTTCATTGATTTTTTCTTGTTTGCATATTGATATTTTAGGAAAATGTGTTTTATATTCTGCTTTTTTTATACATTTTTTTAGGGAAACCCTGTGCAAACTAAGAATCCTTTGAGGGATTAATCTCAGAAAGATGAGCCCTCTACAACAAGCTGGTTACACTTAGAAAGCTTTACATGTGTACTTTCAGTTCGGTTTGTGGGGGGTATTCCAAATGTAAAGGGCTGTTGTGGTAGAAAAAGCATGTGGTGCGCACTTTGTCTGCAGAGATTAAATTTTCAAGTAAAATTACCATTACGCGCATGCTTTACTTTGGGGTGTTTGGCAACTCTTCCCTTGACAGTACCTATGCATGTTGGGTATTGTTCTTTTAGGGAACCCTGCTTTTTCAGATTTAACTTGTTTTTTCTTGTTTGCATATAGTTTTTTAGGAAATGTGTCTTTGATTCTGCTTTTTTATTCTCATTTAGGGAATCTCTGTGCAACCAAGTATTCATTGAGGGATTACTTCCAGAAAATGGTACCCACATCAACAAGCCTAGTACGCCTAGAAACTTGAGGTGTGTACTTCCAGGGAATATATATTTTGTTGGGGGTATTTCAAATGTAAAGGGTTGTTTTTTTGAAAAAATGCAAGGTTGTATTTTATCTGAAAATCTCTTAAAGCGCAGTTTGTTTTGGGGGAGCCTCCTGGGCAGGAAAGGATGTCTACCAATAAATATGTTGCACCATTGTAACTGGAAGAAATTGGGATTTCACACGCAATAACATTTTATTGACAAACATTTTTTATTACAAAAAAATACTACAAATTGTAAAAAATATGTATTTTTAAATTTTATTGCACGTATTTCACCCCAAAATATTGAGAATACACTACAAATGACAAACAAGACATTTCGGCCTCGATTCAATAAAGGTAGAAAACAATTCTCATGGTAGTAAAAGATTCAATTCATGAGAAAAAAGCCTGAGAATTTCACTGTTGTTGAATCACCAGATAAGAAAACAATTTTTTTTTACTCCTAAGAAAAGTAGAGAACTGTTTACTCCTTTCTACACTGTAGATAAAGCTGCCATTGACTTTCATTGTCTTTTTTTCTAGTGATTCAGTAACACTGACATTCTCAGGCTTTTTTCTCATGAATTGAATTTTTTACTACCATGAGAATTTTTTTTCTACCTTTATTGAATCGAGGCCTTCATGTTAAAACCCAGACTCTGCAGAAAATACAATATGTAATTTTCCTGGGAAATCCCTGTGAATTCCTTCAAAAATCACGATTGAACATGTGTAGCACAAAATAGTGAAAAAAGGTCTGGTAACAGATGGTGACAAAAACTCTAGGTAGGCTGGCACTTAAAGGGTTAACATGACATGTCTTGCTTGTCTTTTTTAGTGTATTCTCAATATTTCTAGGGGAAATATGTGTACAGGAATTTTAAACATCTATTTTTTTTACAATTTGTAGTGTTTTTTTTTTGTAAAATAAAAAAAATGTTTTTCAAGAAAATCATGTTGCATATAAAAGCACCATTTCTCCTGGTCACAACGGTACCACATATGCATTGGTAGACACCCTTTCCTGCCCAGGAGACTCCTCCAAAATGAAACAGTGCTTTAGGAGATTTTCAGATGAAATACAACTACTATGTGCACCTTGAAGTTTTTCAAGAACAACGCATCTTTACATTTGAATCCCCCCCCCTCAAACTATATTCTCTGGAAGTACACACCTCAAGCTTTCTAGGCGTACCAGGCTTGTTGACGTGGGCACAGTTTTCTGAAAGTTATCACTTGACAAATTCTTTGGGTTTCTCTAAAAAAAAAAAAAAAAAAAAGAATACAAAAGCAAAAATAATGCCACATTTCACTTAAAAAACTATAAGCAAACAAGAATAAACAAGTTAAATCTGAGAAAGCAAGGTCACCCAAACAGAACTATACCCAACATGCATAGGTACTGTCAAGAGAAGAGTTGAGAAACACCCCAAAGTAAAGCATATGCGTAAGGGTAATTTTTGAAAATTTCAGCTCTGCAGACAAAGTGCGCACCTTGCGTTTTTTTTTTTTTTTTTAAAAGCACACACACAAACAAGTAAAAAATATATATTTTTTAAAAAATTATTTTTAATACTTACCTCTCATCCATCCCGAGCACTGTGCCTGTGGCTTCTGCTCTCCTGTTGCTGCTGGAAGCCTCTTATACTTGGGGGGGCATGGGGGATCCTAGGCTTTTGGGATTTCTGCACCCCCCTTTGGGGGGTGGAGAAGCAAGTAGTGGTTGGTTGGAGAGGCACCTAGCTCACACTAAAAGGGTTAAAGTGCCTGTCCAGGCACATGCTAACTTTCTCCAACCTTACCCCTCTTAGGAACAGTGTAAAAGTATCCATTTAAAGCATCTCAAAGTTGTTGATTATATTTAAATACCTTATGTCACATGTGTCAAGGCCCAGGGGCCAGATGCGGCACCCAAACCTTTTAATGTGGTCCTCTAACAGGTACCAGGTGGTGGTGGCTGTGTGGTGCTCCTGTTGAGCGATGCATCGGTCCATTGTGGAACATAGTATTGCATCTAATCTCAGGCATGTTGCCTATAAATTGGCTGGCATGCCTTTATTACATTTTGGGGGAAGACGAGAGTAGTTTCTGCAACTGTGTCACTGTGCAACCAACGCTTACCTCAAAAGGGAAGGGGGCCTAATCCACTGAACTAACTGCCACAGCAGAATATGTAACATCTGCTGCAGGGGTTCTTGCTAGCTATTACAAGGTGGGGTGGGAAACAAATTATTGGCTGTAATTGTGCTTTCCTGGGCTAGATAATTCTATACCTGTCCTGTGCAAGATAATTATACATTTGCAACTGTCCGGGACAAAATAATTCAACGTATGTTTCTGTCCTGAGCAAAATAATGATGTGGCTGTTTTTGATTAAGAGTCTGCATCTGACCTGGGCAAAATAATTCAGCGTCTGCATCTGTCCAGGGCAAAACACCTTGTGCTTACCCTGTGCAAATTAATTCTACATCTGTCCTGTGCAAAATAATTATGTGGCTGTAATGGCCAAAATATTTGAGTGCCTGTCTGCATCTGTCCTAGGAAAAATCATTCTGTGTCTGTAATCATCATATTAACTAGCCCTTTAAAGATGACCAGGATACTGGTGTGCCCTCGGTGAAAATGAGCTTGACACCCCTGCCTTATGTATTCTAGGCAAAGCCTCTTTCTTCACCTCAGTTTGTGGGTTGTGGCTGACCTGAGATGGAAGTGTCATGGTACTGGTCAGCTGCTAGCTGCAGGTGACTTGCCAACCCCCCAAGTCTTGTGAACTGGTTTAGGAGGTCTCATGGATCCCTTACCAGTTCACAAAGGGTTAACTTTAAAATATACACATACACACAGTCGATTAAACGTCATTTATTTATTATTTTTCCTTTTTTTACTCACCTCCAATCCTCTGCTGTCCCACTCCAATCCAATGACAGATGCTGGTGATCAGTGGGGGGAGGTTAGAAAGCCAGGGGATCGGACCCCTCTTGGAAACATTGCAAAAGTAGCCATTTAAACCACCTCAAAAATGTATTCCAGGTAAAGCCTCTTTCTTCACTTCCAGGTTGTGGCTGAACTAAGGGAGTGGAACAGGTTTATGATCACTCTGCTGTGATCAAAGACAGCTGTTGGACTACTGCCACACAGAGTGCACCAGCAGAGTGGCCGTTAGACCACTTTAGGAGGAATGAAATTTAAAGGAGGGCAAACAATGGACTTGGGGTTTAGGGTGCCGTTGTACTTATATGTGTATCCACTGTGTGTGTATATATATTATTCACGGTTCATTATTATTCATATGACTATAGCTCAATATTTTGATCTGTACAAGATGCGCCATTGTGCCATTTTTTCTTAGTATTCATTTGTTCGCTAAACTGCAGGTGACTGTTCCATGAGTGTGTCCCCGGGTTTCTCAGGTTCCCCTGGTGTGCATCCTGGTTTCGCTGTTCTGGTCCCAAAGTCCTTTTGCATGAGTATTTTTTTCCCATGTGGTGGAGAGGGAGGGGTGGGACCAAGTAGCATATCCAGCATTACAATTGGTTGCTGTTGGCTGAATTTGTTTCCATGATGGGGTTTATTCAGACTCACCAGATGTTAGTAATGTGGATCCTGAAGACGGCATCACCTTGTCTGTGTGTCTGTGTTCTTACTCCATATGGCTTGTCAGATAGCTTACTGAGATGATGATAGGATACATAGATAAGTTTCAGAAGCTTTATTTCAGTACAGAATCTTGCAATAAACACTTAAAATCTTGAAATGTACGTTCAATACAGTAGGAAACTTGTGATGTAAACCCATAACAGCAGCAGGTAAAAAGACTGTAGACTGCAGGAGGAAGCAGCAGGTGTGCACTGCTCGGATGCAAAACTAGAAATAGTTGAAGGGAGAGAGGAAGAAGGGAGGAGCTGCTTGCATCACAGATAGTCTAAGGGAGCCAGTAAGGGACAAAAGCAGTTAAAGTCACACTGCTCAGCCTATGTAAATGAACATTATATCAAGCATTCACCCCGGGTAAAATGAAACACGTCTTGGAACATGACAGGCTTAACAATTGGAATTTCATGACTGGGGGTGGCACTTCAGGTAAGCTGATGCTTACTCAATGTATCATAATATATAATGGGAGGACAGGAGGGTCTTCCTATCTGTTACTAAGGACTAGACTGTTTTGTCGGAAATGCGTCAGAGGACCTTCTCATCCATCATCCAGGTCTGAACCCTGAATTTGCTGCTTGTTGCACATTTTTATGGATTTCTACTGCTTTTACTTGCTGGAATAAAGTGGACTTTTTATGCATTATCCTGAAGTGCGGCCACACCTTTCTGCTCATTGCCTTGGGGAACTGAAACAATCCCGGTCACTCACCTGGGGCGCCTTCACAGGCAGTGGAGTGATACAATTCATCTTTTGTTACCTACCTTTTAACGCTGCCAAAACCAAATTTAGGTACCAAATTCTTGGAAGCACAAACATGTGCAGCTTCCTGCTATCTTCTGCCAGACGAAAAAGACATTGAGGCCAAGATCCGAAGCTTAATTTTGAGTTGTTACCTATCCTCGAGTTTCTTCAGAGGAAGCTCCAACCAAAGACATCTTTTTCAGGATTGTCCAGTGGCCTCACACAAAGCTACAAAGACCTCCATCCTCCTGTAGTAGATCCTAGATTAGGATTTCCTCCATGTCAAATCAGGGTCCCAATGATTCTGGCAGACAAACCTGTCTTCCAGAATGCTGGTCTCAACAGCCAAGCTGCTGAAGCCAATTCTGACAATTTGGGGTACATCGGAGGCCTTCGTGGGAGAAGATCCGGATAATCGGGCAGTCACCTACTGTGCCTTTCATGCCACATCTGCTAACCATGCCCTTCTTGGTAAATACAAAGCAACTAGGATTTTGGTAACCCGTACCAGTTTTATGGAAAAATAATGCGTACACCACATTGTATCCTGCCCAGGGAAACTAGTGCATCAACTGCCACTGCTAAGAGGGTCTTTAAACCTGCCACAAACCTCTGCATCCTATCACAACTGGAAGTACAAACTGGTCCAGCACTCCAACCGGTCTCACAGGGTGTAAAAACACTTTCTGAAGAGGCCACAATCCCATGTCCACAGTTTCCCTGTTCTTGAGTTCCTCTTGCACATTTTCTACTTCTGGAATGTGAACCACTGAGATGTATGGACAGGGGGAAGCAAGGCACGCATGCTTCGGGGCCTCCACCACTTGCCCTGCAAAGGGGGCCTCTACCAACCTTTTTTCCAGGAGGCTTTTCAGTCTTTGGTCTGACGGGCAGCGTGACCGGAAAGAAAGCTATCGGCGTCAGTCGGGGCCCCCTGCATGCCTGGGCAAGCCTTTTTTGTTTTTGCAAACCTGCAGCCAAAGTCACCACAGGGCAGGACAGAGAGTCTGGAGCAGCAAAGCTGCCATCAGCAACACTACAGTGATGGGTGTGTGCAGAGCAGTCAAGCGGCGGCCTCTCACTGCACATAAGCCACCAAGCCCAGCCACTGGCAGCCCAAAGCAGGGAACTGTTTTTTTGCTGGACCAGCTGGATGACTACCTCCCTGCCCAGAATGGCAAAGCAGGAATTCCTGAGTAGCATGCACCTGCACAAGGGACTTGATTTGATGTTCCAGCAAGTAGGCGGGTGCCAGACAACCACCAATTAGTTACTTGGCCGCACTATTATTTTAAAGAAAAAAAATACCATTTTGTGATTACTCACCTGTAAAATGGGTATTATAAGTATGTCTCACACCTTGCTTCGGCAGATTAATTACACGTGGGTTATGGTCCAGTAGAGGGCGAACTTCTGCAGAGATGACTAGAAAAAAGAAGCCCCTCCCATTCCATAAATAGCTGGGACCTCCCACACATTCCCCAGTATAAGAAAGCAGTAAGGGGACCAGGAAGAGCCAATAAAATCCATGAGAAAAAAGTTTTACCATATAGAGGATCCAAGATACAACTCAGGGTGGGACGAAGCAGGGTGTGAGACATACTTATAATACCCATTTTACAGGTGAGTAATCACAAAATGGTATTATTCCAAGTATGTCTCACACCCTGCTTAATTACAGGTGGGACATCCAATAGCAGTGTCCAAAAAGGGTGGGGATCCCAACAGGCAATAGTGCACAAATTAAACCACTGCAGCTTGCAGAACTTTGCGGCCAAAAACAGCATCCGCTCGAGGCCCGCACATCAACCTTATAAAACTTGGAAAAAGTATGAACAGAAGACCAAGTAGCAGCCTTACAAACTTGTTCAACAGAGGCTTGGTGCTGAAATGCCCAGGAAGCCCCAACAGCACGAGTAGAATGAGCAGTGATCTGGAAAGGGGGATCCCTCTCCTTAGCAGAATAGGCACTAATAACGCCTGACGAATCCATTTACTAATGGTAGACTTGACGGGCGCCAAACCCTTCTTGGGCCCAGAGGGCACCACAAAAAAGGGGTCCGTCTTCTGGAATGGTGAAGTAGCCACCAGATAGTACTTTACACATCTAACGACGTCCAGAGAGTGCAAGGCCCTCTCCTTGTCATTGCTAGGTTTAGGACACAATGAAGGAAGCACAATGTCCTGACTGAGATGAAAGGCAGTGACAACCTTTGGCAAGAAGTCTGGTAAAAACGGAAAACCACCTTGTCCTGATGTCTCTCAAAGTAGGGGGGCCTGAATGGACAGAGCCGCCAACACGTCGAACAGAGGTGATAGCCACCAAAAAGGCAACTTTTAAGGTGAAAATGGATAGTGCAGAATCATGCACTGGTTCAAAAGGAGGACCCTGAAGGGCAGACAACACCAAATTTAAATCCCAAACAGGTAACATGGGTTTGCGAGGAGGGCGCACATGAGTTACCCCCTGAAAAAGATCTTAACCAAAGGATGAAGAGTGAAAGATCTCTGAAAGAAAACCGCCAGAGCGGACACATGCCCCTTAAGAGTGCTAAGCTGAAATCCCATGTCCAGACCATGCTGAAGAAACTCCAAAATCCGAGGAATGGAAAACACCCGACAAGGAAAGGCCCTAGCCTCACACCAATCAATGTAGGTCCGCCAGGTCCTGTAGTAGATACTAGAGGAAGATTTCTTTCTAGCCCTGACAAGAGTCTGGACAACGGCTTCAGACAAACCCTTTTCCTTTTAGATGAAGGTTTCAGCAGCCACGCCGTCAAAGCCAGCGTTTGTAAATTGGGGTAACAAAGCTGACCTTGTGTGATCAGATCCGGAACCAGAGGCAGCCTGAATTGATCAACCGCCAGCCGGACGACGTCTGCGAACCACACCTGTCTTGGCCACCTTGGGGCCACCAGGATTGCTGGCACACCCTCTTGAGCCAGCTTGCGTACCACCTTGCCCACCATGGGAAAGGGAGGAAACAGATACAGGAGACCGAGCTCCCGCCAGGACAGAGATATGGCATCCACTGCCAGGGCCAGAGGGCCCTGGGACAGAGACACAAATGCCGGAAGCTTGTGACGAGAGGCAAACAGATCCACCTCCGGCCTCCCCCACCTGCGACAGAGGGATAGAAATACCTTGTTGCTGAGGGACCATTGTGCTCAGGGAGTCCGCTTCCAGGTTCTCCACCCCTGGAATGTAGACTGCCGAGATGCACGGAACATTGCTCTCGGCCCAAACAAGAATCATAGACACCTCCCGGAGGGCACTCCGGCTGCGAGTCCCTCCTTGGTGATTGATGTAAGCAACCGCAGTCCGATTGTCTGATCGAACCTGAACCGGTAAGCCTTGGAGATGATGCGTCAGGTGCGACAGCACCAACCGAATTGCCCTCAGCTCCAGGACGTTGATGGGGATGTGCGCCTCCTGAGGACCCCACAGCCCCTGGAACTGATGTTCCTTCCAGAAACCCCCCCAGACCGACAGGCTGGCGTCCGTGGTGACCGTCTCCCAACAAGGGGCCAGAAAAGATCTGCCCCTCAGCAAATTCATCGGTTCCAGCCACCACTGAAGAGACTGCCGGACCAGGGGAGACATTGCAAATGACTGATCCAAGGACAGAGGGCATCTGTCCTAAGCCGATAACAGATGGAGTTGAAGAGGCCTCATGTGAAACTGAGCAAAAGGAACCGCCTCGAAACAGGCCACCATCACTGATCCAAGGACAGAGGGCATCTGTCCTAAGCCGATAACAGATGGAGTTGAAGAGGCCTCATGTGAAACTGAGCAAAAGGAACCGCCTCGAAACAGGCCACCATCAATCCCACCAGCCTCATCCCTTGCCGGAAGGACGGGCGAGGGATGGAAAGAAGAAGACGTATCAGATCTTGAACCGTCTCCACCTTCGACGGAGGTAGGAACACCTTGGTCTGAATGGTATCCAGATTCATGCCCAGAAAGGAAACCTCCCTTGACGGGGAGAAAGAAGACTTGGAGAGTTTCGGTTGGGTGATCAACTATCCCATCGTTGACACCACCAACCTGGTGTCCAGCTTCGCTTGACCGAGAGAGGATGCCGTGATGAGAAGGTCGTTCAGATACGGCACAATGCGAATGCCCTGGGCTCTGAGAAGGGCCATTATACCCGCCAACACCTTGGTGAACACCCTTGGTGCCGAGGTCAGCCAAAAAGGAAGAGCCACAAACTGATAGTGCTGATCTACCACCACAAATCTGAGAAACCGTTGGTGTCCCGGGAAGATCGGCACATGAAGGTAAGCGTCCTTGATGTCTATGGATGCTATAAAGTCCCCTGGACGAAGGGAGTTGATGGCCGAGCGCAGAGTCTCCATGCGAAATTTCTTGGTTCTGATGAACCTGTTGAGAATCTTTAGATCCAGAATGGATCCATGGCTGGAGTAATAGCCCCGGCCTCTCTCTGTGGAGGGCACCGGGCAGACTATCCCCATGTCCCGAAGGTTTTGCATTGCCAAGAAAAGCCCCTGCGCGGTCCGGGGGTCCGAAGGAACCAGAGACCTGAGAAATCTGGGAGGAGGCCGAAACTCGAGCTCCAGCTTGTACCCGGAAAAGACCACCTCCAGGATCCAGTTGTCCGTGACCTCCCGGATCCAGACCTGGGCGAAGAGCGTAACCGTCCCCCCACCCGCCAGGGTGAGGGCGCCCCCTCATTGATGAGAGGGTTTGGTAGCAGCCTTGGATTTGGTACCCCAGGCAGTCCCGGGACGGGCACGTCCTCTGCCCCTACCCCAGGAATCACCTCTGAAAGCAGAGTAAGCAACTCCCCTGCTTGCTCAAGAGCCACGAAAAGAAGGATTAAAGGAGCCTGCACCCCGAAAAAGCCGGCGCCGCTTATTGCGTTGTGGCAATTTTCCTCCTTTCGCCACCGAGTCCAATTTATCTCCAAACAGGCACATACCCAAGAAAGGTAGCCCTGTAAGCGCCTTCTTCGCCGCAATATCAGCCGCCCATTGGCGCAACCAAACCGATTGGCGTATAGCCACAAGCAAAGCAGAGTTTCTACTACACATGTATATTGTATCATCCAAAGCTGATAAGACAAAGGTCATGAACAAATCACACCGCGAAAGTGCTGCAAATTCATCACTAGCAGGGTTAAGATGGGGACCATTCAACAGGCCCCTAATTACAGATCTGGTAGCCACCGCCCTGAGAGCTGAAGCACACACAGGATGCAAGGCCGAACCCACACTGGCAAAGGCATGTGACGCCATTTGATCAAGACGTCGGTCCTCACTATCCTTCAGAGTAGTGGAGTCTGGAGAGTGCACAACCGATGTGTTGGACAATCCCAGAACTGGAGCGTCGATCTCTGGGGGTGACGACCAGCGCTTCACTGTGTCCACAGGAAAGGGATACTTCCTATCCCACCCCTGAGGGATACCGGGAAGCCGGCTGGGCTTTTCCCATTCCTTAAGAATCAATTTGTCAAAATGCTTCTGATCCGAAAACTCCAAGCGAGGCTTAGCGGCCCCAAAAAATTCCCCCTTTTGTGGAGGGGCATCCGCAGGAGGGGAAATAGCAAGCACCTCAAAAATATGGGCCAGAAGTCTGGGGGTATCAACAGTATCCCCACGCTCCTGCCCAGCATCAGCATCCAGGAACTGCTGATCCTCAGAGCCTTCAGATTCTGAAAATAATTCCCCTTCTTCCAGCGGGGAATAATCAGACCATTCAAAGGAGTCATATTCCTCATAATCAAAACCCGACACAGACAGTGCCAAATGCCGTCTCTTAGCTGGGGCCTTCCGGGCCGCAGAGCAAGCAATCAATTTTTCAATGTTGGCCAATCTAGCACAGAAATCAGATTGCGACTCCCCGCTAATGACAACATCACTTGGGGTCAAAGCCAGGCGTGGGGGTGTAGGTGATGAGGCCGGCGGCGCTGCCCCAGACGCCTGGGACCCGGACTGCCGCGTAATGGCCTGCTGAGCACATGGAATGCAAATAAGCACATTATCCCCCGCAAGGGATACCCCTCAAACCACACACGTGTGATAGGAGACTTGGGGATATTCTCACCAGTTTGTTTTCTTGTACAAAAGTACAGTCTGTGTATCCCTGAATCTTTATTTATTTTTTTTTTTTAGGGGGTGTTACTCAGCGGCTCACTAAGCTGTTGCCTTCACATGGTTTAGTCAGACTAAATATTGGTTCTAGGAAGGGGCAGACTGGGGTTTAAAAATGGGCTGGGACTTTTCTGGTCACACCAGCCCTTTTGCAGTGTGTCTGGCCCGGTATCCACTCCCCCATAACAGGCAGTGTGCAGAACTTCACCCATCATAGACTGGGAGGCTAAATCCCCCTATAACATGCTTGAGTGACAGAACCCCCCTAATAACATGCTGAGTGAACGAGCCCCCCCCCCCCCATAACGGGCTGAGTGGCAGAATCCCCCCACTCCCAACCCCCCTTCCCCTGCTCACCTTGCTGTCCTGCCGCCGCCACTGGAAGCCCAGGGATGCCGCTACTGCTGCTGAGCTGGGGCTGCCTGCTCTGTGAAGAGGCCTATGACGTCTGGGCAGCAACATAGCAGCTGCATGAGAGTTCCAGCAGAGCCACCTTCCCTGCAATGGCAGACTGCACACTAATTTAATGCCGGCTCCGGCTTCTAGCCATGGGCCGAGTGAATCAGAGCTGCATGGGCCGCCAGATACTCTTGAGCGGGCCGCAGTGGCTCCCATTCACCCAGCCCACCGCAAGAAGCCGGAACCTCTGCAGCCGGCCACTGCAGGAGATGTGGCTGCTTACCGGGCATTGTCCCGGTATGCCCTATAGCCAGTCTGTCACTGGTTCTAAGGATAGACTCACATTTGCCAATTAAAAAAAAAAAAAAGAACCCAGCCACTCCACACCTGGTTCAATTTTTTATTCAGCTGTTGTACTCAGTGTTTATTGGCCTAAATATTAGTTCTAGGGAATAGACTTAAAGAGGACCAAAACCCAAGATCTTGACTGTTCGAGGTACCCCACAGTGTGAAACCCCCCAGGTCTCACCTCCTTCCGGTTCCTACGGCGCATGTGCGTCTGCTTGTCCTAACAGCGCACTCAGGTGTGCTTGAGCCCCTTCATCCAGGAGCTTGTCTAATGTGAGTGGATCCAAGCGCACTGGCAGCCGCATCCCCCGCTACCCTTTAACAGGGAGTGTGTCCCCGACGGCTATTCACAAATGCCTGGCACGGCAAGTCTGTTGCTATTGGCAATGTACACCAAGTCTGCCAATAGCAACAGATTGCACACACTAACCTACCATGGGGCATCCGATAGTGGGATGCCCCGCTGTGTGAAACCCTTGGGGTCATTGGTATAATCACCTTACCAACGCCTCCCACAATGCTGCAATTGCAGGCCGGCGCATTCCCAGCTTCTCTATAGCAGAGCGCGCTCCCGCATCCAGCCTATCTGAATTTTTCCCCTCCAGACACCCCCCCCCCCTCCGATTTGGCTTTAACTCATTAATGGGGTTTCTGACAGCAAGGGCTGGCCTTAGATGGGGGAAAACCTGGAATTTGGCAAAGCTGAGTTCCTACTCACTGTTGTGCCATTCATAGTTATTGGCAGCTCAGGAGTTAATTGTAGGCACAGCCCGCCAGAAGTACAAGAGCAGGGGAGGTTTTTAGTGTCACAAGTGAGATGTTTACTGTGCAAGGAGGCAGAGGGGGGCATAGAGCCACCTCTCTGGAAGCAGCCAGTCTAATCAAATGGTGTTTGGTGAGGAGTGAGGGTTGGGCAGCAGGAAAGCTCCATGATGGCCATGCTGTGTGTAAGGGTGGATAGCAGGTTCTCTGCAGTCCCCCTCCCCCCCCCCTTCCAGGCTCAGCGGGCAGTATCGGTAGCTTAAAGTGGACCAACACCGAGAGGTGATCGGCCCGGAAATCTATAAGATTCCCGGGCCGATCACCTCCCACCCCGCGGGACATCCGAGATCGGGATGTCCCGCGGGGTGAAACCCCCCCAAATCACCTACCTTATCTTCCGCCGCCTCCCTCGCGCCCCTCTAGGCGTGCGCGCCCCCGCGCCGGCCGTCTGTGAATGGCCGGCACGGGCGCGCGCGCCGAAAGTGACGCGAGGGAGGCGGCGGAAGCCGCTTGGACGTTCCTGTTCCCCGCCTGGACGTTGGCGGGGATTGGACCGGGCAGTCACATGGGAGCGGGGAGAGGTGAGTTTATTGGGGTTTCTGGGGGGTTTCACACAGCGGGGCACCCCCGATCGGGGTGCCCTGCCGAAGTGGACCAAAACCCAGGATAGTCAAAATCCTGGGTGTTGGTCCACTTTAAGTGTGAGAAGAATCACCAGGGCATTGCTCCTTCTCTTGAATCCTACTCCGTGCAGCACAAGACATGGAAGCTTAGACCCCGCCAACAACATCAGCGTATGAGCAGTTACTCCAATCTGCTCTAAAAGTGCACTGGGCAGCACACTGCAATATGTCCCAGGATTTAATGGTATGTGTGTGCTTTATGATGTCAGTGTGTGTGTGTGTGTGTGTGTGTGTGTGTGTGTGTGTGTGTGTGTGTTAAAGAGGAACACCACCAGGATTTTCACAATCCAGTCAAGCAGGGCATCCCTGCCATGGCAGGTCTTAGATTCTCTTCTGTCATGCAACCGTCCCTGGCTGCAGCAAGGACAAGGTGATTATTTTTATCCCTATTCTCCCAAATAGGCACTGGCATGTAAGGGGCGTTCCAGAAAGTCTAGCTACGTCTCTGGGTCACACTATACAGATAGCTGTGGATATTATATAAAATATTTATTTGTAAATACAACTGGATAAGAACTGTGAGTATATATCTTTATAAAATATTAACCTTAAGAATTTCCACTGCTTCTATGTATAAAATACTGTTTATCTGGATTAGGTATTGAAAACAATTGTTTTCTTTATGGACTTGATATCAGTTCTACCCTTTGCTATTACTGGGGAATGGACATTTATCCATTTTCTCCACTATATAGACTATATATATATATATATATTATACCGTTATGTTGTATCCTTTATAGTGTAAACATTATCTGATTGCAATTAACGCTCCCAACAATTTGTTCTTACATGGGTCTCCTGGTCGTCCTTTAAAGTGGACCAAAACCCAGGATTTTGACTACCGCCCTGATCGGGGGTGCCCCACTGTGTGAAACCCCCCAGATCACAGAGAGTGCACAGCCGCTCGTCCAATCAGAGCGCTCAGAGCCGCTGATGTCACGTCTTCTAAGGTCAGCGGCTTCAAGTGTGCTGGCGTCCGCATCCCCTGCTTCCCTCTAGAGGGATAGCAGGGATGCGGCCCTGGCTCGCGCATGCGCCACTGGACCAGGAAACAAGGTAAGTGAATGGGGCGACCTGGGGGGGTTTCACACAGCAGGGCATCCCGATTTTGGATCCACTTTAAGGACTCCCAAGATTTTCAGGATATAATGAAGGATTAGAAGCATGGCTCCCTCACCACTTTAAACATCAGATGGCAGGAGCAGGCTGGTCATAGGGCATACCGGGCAAAATCCGTTACCCTGCCCGCCGCTTTATTATGGTCCAGCTTTCTAGAAGGGGAAGGGGGGGGCGGCCTCACACTGCCTGTAATAGTATGATTGGGATGGGTTGACTTCAGCACACCAAGACAATATTTTTGTCTTGTAAACCCTGGGGGTGCCTTATGGTCAGCTACATTGAATGAAAAATGCAGTGTATATATTATTTGATGTTACATTTAGATACTATACTGGGCCAGGTACAGTACAGCAGGGCCAGTGTGCCCCAAAAAGTCCCGGGCCGTTTTTTAACCCCAGTCCGCCTGTGTCAGGCTGATTAAAGCAGTCCTTCACTCTGAATAAGAGTCTATCTTATATGTTTCCCACACCCTGTACATACAGATTGGCCACATTAAAAATCATCCTACCTGCATCTACTGCATGTTATGAGCCTTTAAACATCCAAGATGGCGGCTTATGGAAGCCGCCATCTTATCAGGCAGCCTGCAAACAGGAAGTGCCTCCTGACTGTGCTGCTCTGCATTCTGGGACTGCTGACCTTTACCTGACCCCAGCTCTGCTCTGTCTGAGCGAAGCACAGCTATAACCCGCCCCCCTGTACCTTATCCCACTCTCCTCTCCTCAGTAAGTGTGATGCTTCTGAGTCAAGATGGCGGCGCCCGTATCCTAAATTCCTGAACAGAGTTGCAGCCCAGTGGGGGAAAGAATAAGTTAGTGACTAAAAACGTAAAATATTAATTTTAGATGCTGGGGAACCGTTTTTTAAAATCACGCTGAAGGTCCGGTTTAAGGCTGAGAATCTGGATCTGTGCATTGAGCTATTTTGTTTATATGTACCTTTTTTCATTCTGTTCCTTGTCCTTTTATTACTTTCCCTGCCTTTTGTCTCACTCAAGTGTTAATGTCAACATTAGAAGAAAAAATGAGCTCCGAAAACTTCTCATGTTGGTGTCTCTTAATATACTGGGTCTGCATATTCCATATAAAAGCATTAAGCAGTTCTGACAGATGCGATCCCTTTATGCAGATATTAGCTGTGTGCAACTCACGCATTTCGCTACAGCCTGAAATGGGGGTTTCGACCGCCGAAGCCACGTCTGGTGGTTGTTTTAAGATTGCTGATTGGCTGTTTCATAATCTCAATAAAAATATTGTTTAAAAAAAAAGAAAAGATTGCTGATTGGCTGATCTAAAAACTGCCGAATGACGAGCTGTAGCTGACTGGCCGCATCCACGTTTTCTCATCCGGAGCACCCGCACCCAGCCATTCAGATAGGCTGTTTACGGGAGTGCCCACAGCTATAGGGAGGCCAGGAATGAGGCGGCCAGCGATCGCAGTGTCGCAGGAGCTGCCATTGGAGCATCCTGCTATATGCCAGGGTCCAGGGCATATATGAATATACATAAGATTTGTCAGTATACATCGTTTTTGCCAGAGGGGAGCAATTTAGTAAACATTTTTTTTTTTTTACTTTTGGTTCACTTTAAGAGCTTAAACAGTAGATAATAGTAGGGAAATATTAAAGAAATGCTGTGGTTCCTAATCACTGCTATTTACATATTGAGCTGTAATTCATTTATTAATCAAAAATGTACAATTTAATTTGGAAGCAAAAAAATGAGAATTACCAAAATGGCCAAATCTTCAGGTGGCCTGGGAGTCCCTAATTTAATGCACTATTATGAAGCATGTCAAAAACACAATTCTGTGAAACTCACCTGTAGAATTGGTTTTTCTGGGGATCCATTCCAGACCCTCCTTACACTTGGGATTACTTCCTTGCCCGAAGGGTGTGACTGCAAGACAAAAAAGGTGTGGCCCCTCCCGGCCCATAAGTAACAGCTGCCTCCTAATCAAAACCAATTAAAAAGCAGTAAATCATAAAACCAGAGGGAGGCCGCCTTATAGGAGACAATGTTACCTCACACCGAACTCCGCTTGAATTCTCTCAAAAATACAATTCTGTGATTACTCACCTGTAGAATTGCCTCCTGCTCCAGATAGATTACTACACTTGGGTATTACTCCGCCAGATGGCGCTGGACTGCAGAGACATCGAAAACAGGCTCCTCCCAGCCCCTCAAATACCCCGGGGACCTCCCACAAATCCCCAGCATTGAAAAGCAGTTAACGAGAAGCCGGGAGAATTAAAACAACCCAAACTGGTAACTACAACAATGATAACAATCACCATACAGGGGATCCAAGATAATGCAAAACCAAGTGTGGGTTGGAGCAGGACGTACTGTATACTCATAATACCAATTCTACAGGTGAGTAATCACAGAATTGTATTCTTAGTATACAGTACGTCCTGCTCCAGATAGAATACTTACACTCGGACATCCAATAGCTGTGTCCATAAAGTAGGGTGGGATCCCCAAAGGTAACAGCAGACAGGTCATACCACTGCCGCCTGCAGAACCTTTCGGCCAAAAGCAGCATCAGCGGAGGCCCAAACATCAACCTTGTAAAACTTTGAAAAGGTATGAACAGAAGACCAAGTAGCGGCCTTGCAAACTTGTTCAACAGAAGTCTGGTGCTGAAAAGCCCAAGAGGCACCAATAGCACGAGTGGAATGAGCAGTAAGGCGGAAGGGAGGATTCTTCCCCTTAGTAGAGTAGGCCTGAATCACATCCTGACAAATCCATTTGCTGATAGTAGACTTGGCAGGAGCCAAACCCTTCCTAGGACCAGAAGGGACCACAAAAAGAGCATCAGCTTTTCTGAAAGGTGCAGTAGCCACCAGATAGTACTTCAGACACCTAACCACATCCAAAGAATGCAAAACCCTCTCCTTAGCATTACTAGGATTAGGGCACAAAGATAGAAGAACAATAGGCTCGATTCAGAGAGACAAAAAAATACAATTCTGTGAAGTACTCACCTGTAGAATTGGTATTATAAGTATACAGTACGTCTTGCTCCAGATATAATACTTACACTTGGGTTATCCTCCGCCAGATGGCGCTGCACTGCAGAGACATGGAAAAAACAGGCTCCTCCCGGCCCTTCAAATACCCATGGACCTCCCACGAATCCCCAGCATTGAAAAGCAGTGAACAAGAAGCCGGGCGAATTAAACCACCCAGAACAACTGGTAATGATAACAATGATAACAATCACCATACAGGGGATCCAGAATAATGCAACAACAGGGTGGGGTGGAGCAGGACGTACTGTATACTTATAATACCAATTCTACAGGTGAGTACTTCACAGAATTGTATTATTCTTAGTATACAGTACGTCCTGCTCCAGATATAATACTTACACTTGGGACATCCAATAGCAGTGTCCGTAAAGTAGGGTGGGATCCCCCAACGAGAGGTGACAACAGGCAGTTTAAACTACTGCCGCTTGCAAAACCTTGCGGCCAAAAACAGCATCAGCTGAGGCCCTAACATCAACCTTGTAAAACTTTGAAAAGGTATGAACAGAAGACCAAGTAGCGGCCTTGCAAACTTGTTCAACAGAAGCCTGGTGCTGGAAGGCCCAAGAGGCACCAATAGCACGAGTGGAATGAGCAGTAAGGCGGAAGGGAGGATTCTTCCCCTTAGCAGAATAGGCCTGAATGACAGCCTGACGAATCCATTTGCTAATAGTAGACTTGGCAGGAGCCAAGCCCTTCCTAGGACCAGAAGGGACCACAAAAAGAGCATCAGTCTTCCTGAAGGCCGCAGTGACTACCTGGTAGTACTTCAGACACCTGACCACATCCAATGAATGCAAAACCCTTTCCTTAGCGTTGCTAGGATTAGGACACAATGAAGGAAGGACAATATCCTGATTCAAATGAAAGGCAGACACCACATTTGGCAGAAAATCTGGCTTAAAGCGGAACACCACCTTGTCCTGGTGTCTCTCGTAGTACGGGGGCTGAATAGACAGAACCGCCAGCTCAGACACGCGCCTGACCGAAGTAATAGCCACCAGAAAAACAACTTTGAGGGTAAGTACAGCCAGAGCAACATCCTGAATAGGCTCAAAGGGAGCACCCTGTAAGGCAGACAAAACCAGGTTCAAGTCCCAAACAGGGACCGTAGGCTTACATGGGGGACGCACGTGAGTGACCCCCTCAAAGAAGGTCTTAACCAAGGAATGCTGACCTCTGAAAGAAGACAGACAGGGCAGAAACCTGACCCTTCAGAGTACTGAGTTTTAAACCCAACTCCAATCCATGTTGTAAAAACTCCAGAATTCTAGGGATTAAGAATTCCCTCCAGGGGAGAGACCTAGACTCACACCAGTCAATGCATGAACGCCATACCCTATAATAAATGGCAGAAGACGTTTTCTTCCTAGCCTGTACCATGGTATCCAACACTGAGGCAAACAAGCCTTTCTCCATCAAGATGGAGGTTTCAGCAGCCAAGCCGTCAAAGCCAGAGTTTGTAAACTGGGATGGCGTAGGGAGCCCTGAGTGAGTAGATCTGGCTCCTCCGGCAGGACGTACTGGTCTACTGCCATTTGTACCACGTCTGCGAACCACACTCTTCTTGGCCACCTCGGGGCCACCAGAATCACTGGCACCCTTTCCAGGGCAATCTTGCGCCGAACCCTGCCCAGCAGGGGAAACGGGGGGAAGGCATACAGAAGCCGGAATTTCTTCCAAGACAGTGACAGAGCATCCATGGCCAAGGCCAGAGGATCCTGCGACAGGGAGACAAAGGCCGGGAGCTTGTGATTGTGGCGGGATGCAAACAGATCCACATCCGGTAGGCCCCACCGGTAACACAGGGACTGGAATACCCTGTTGCAGAGGGACCACTCCCCGACGGGAAGTCCCCATGCTCAGAGAGTCTGCTAGAAGATTCTCTACCCCCGGGATATAAACAGCCGAGATGCATTGAACATTGGCCTCCGCCCATGTCAGAATCCGCGACACTTCCTGGAGGGTACCCTTGCTCCGGGTCCCTCCCTGATGGTTGATGTAGGCAACCGCCGTCCTGTGCGGTCCTGAGGGCACCTGCACAGACAGACCCTGCAGGTGATCGGTCAATTGCTCCAAAACCAACCTGACCGCCCGTAGTTCCAGAATGTTGATGGGTAAATGGGCCTCCTGAGGGCCCCACCTCCCCTGCAACCTCAGGGATTTCCAGAACCCCCCCCCCCCCAACCTGACAGACTGGCATCCGTGGTGACCGTCTCCCAGGAGGGGGCTAGAAAGGACCTGCCATTTAGCAAGTTCTTGTGGTCCAGCCACCACGAGAGGGACCTTCTGACCAATGGGGGAAGCACACAAACCCCGTCCAAGGACGCGGGGTCCTTGTCCCACACTGATAGGAGGTGAAGCTGCAGAGGCCTCGAGTGGAACTGAGCGAAGGGCACCGCCTCGAAGCTCGTCACCATCAGGCTCACCAGCCGCATTCCCTGTCTGAGGGAGAGCTGGGGGCACGAGAGCAGGGACCACACCTGTGTAGTCAGATCTTCCACCTTCTGTTGGGGAAGGAATATTCGTGACTGAACCGTATCCAGAATCATCCCCAGGAATGGGGTCACCGGTGAAGGGGACAGGGAGGACTTGGGAAGATCGATCACCCATCCGAAGGACTCCAAGGTGGACACCACCAGCTGAGTGTCCAGCTCCGCCTGCTGTAGAGGCCATGAGGCGATGAGAATGTCATCCAGGTAGGGCAGCACTCGAATGCCCCATGACCTTAGCAAGGACATCACACCCGCCAATACCTTGGTGAACACTCTGGGAGCTGAAGTGAGGCCAAAGGGAGCCACAAATTGGTAGTGTTGATCTTTCAACTCGAACCTGAGAAACCTTTGATGCCCGGGGAACATAGGGATGTGAAGGTAAGCATCTTTGATGTCCACAGACGTCATAAAATCCCCTGGTTGTAGAGAGCCAACGGCCGAGCGCAGGGTTTCCATGCAAAAGCGCTTGCTCTTGACAAATTTGTTGAGGATCTTTAAATCCAGAATGGGCCTGACTGACCCGTCTCTATTCTAAGCAGACAGCACGTCCTGCTCCAGACATAGTCCTTACATGTGGGTATACCTCCGCCTTCAGCGCCGTGCACTGCAGAACATGAAGAAAACAAGCTCCTCCCGGCACTACATACACCGGAGGACCTCCCACAAATCCCCAGAATTCTCTGCAGTGCTGGAACTGCGAAGACATGAAGTATCACGCTCTCGCAGGCGAGCGGGGCTTTACAGCCCGAGGCCCTGCGGGACTATTTCCACCCGTCCTCTCTGTGAAGAATATGCCTTCCAGCCTGGGCTGCGTTGGTCGGGTGAAGGTAGGCAGCACCTCGTGTGCTTAACGGAGTCATGCTCCACCGCAATCCCCCACCATAGGGTAGGCGGTTTAGGCTGATGGTGAGCCTCTAGTGGATGCCCCTCCCGCATTATTGCCCTGTACCCCGGGTAGTGCTGGACCCTGTGTAAGGGTCGCCATCCTCCCTCATTTCCCCAACTAGTTAGTGGGAAAAGAAAGGGGGGGGGGGTATGTGTGTGGTGGTCCCTGTGTACCAGTATATCACGCTTATGGCCTTATTTCTGCCCTTCATTAACATTGAAATGTCAGAGCCGCGCTGCTTGCTCTTTATTTGGTTTTCGGCTACCGCCGTATGTCTTATGCACAGTTGCTGCGTTGTCTAGATGCTGTGGCGCCTTTTCCTTACTAGACGTAACGTTTTTTCTACAAATCCTTAAGCGTGTGATTGTATCCTTGCTTTGCCGTTACCTCAGAGCTTCTCGCTCTTCGGAGTGGGCGGGGACTTGAATTGGCGCGCTCCGCGTCACGGCCGAGCATCGAGCCCGCCCTTTGAGGTTCGCTGGGCGCCATTTTGATGATCTTCGCGCGCGCGTGGTGGCGGTTTCCCTCCTCCCTTGGTCTGTAAGTGCCCTCGCGGGTGACTCTTTTTATATGTTTTTCCAGCTGCGCATGGCTCTGACACCCATTCTTCTCCTTATGTCTTTCAGACGCTAAGATTCCGGTGGCATCCCCCGGCCTGATATATATCTTAAACGGGTTCACTTTTATATTCTCCCACATTCCTAGTGGGTCTTGGGGCATCCAGGGTCGCTTATAGCATAAATCCCTGCTGCGTATTGCTTTGATAATCACCATATGGGGGCATCTCAGAATTATGAGTCCCGCGGGGACAAGACGGGCTGTGTACAGCGTGTGGACCACCCCATGCTGATGCTGACAGAGCACGGGTCTGCGGACCGTGTGCCGAACAAGCACTGGCCCTGCAATCAGGTTTACCAGTGGCTGCACCTTGCTTCAATACACCTGTCTCCCCTTGTTTAAATCTCACTCCTGATGAGTCACACTTGAGCGGGGATGACCAGCAGGTGGTGCCGCGCGGGCTACCTACGACTGAGCAGGTGATGCCTGGTTGGCGGAGCGCTTGGGCACTGCTAAGAAGCGGTCCCTGACGCTTCCTGGTTCTATGTTTCCCAATGAAACTGAAGAGTCTGCTGCTATGCAGGTCCTTGATCCTTCTGATGAAGGTGGACTGTTCTCAGGTTCCGGTCCCTCAGACGAGATACCTTGGACCCGTGATAATTCTGGCCCTGGATCCTGGGGCCGGTGTGACACTGATTAATTGCTTATAAAGATCTTTGGAGTACTGTCCATCTCTCCTCCGGGAGAGTCTCCCAAGCCCAAGAGGGAGAGTTTCCACACGGCGACGCCGCGCTTGGAATTTCTGGAGCAGGATCATTCCAGGCTCTTATATCTAAGGAATGGGAATCACCTTGAGAACTAACAGGAGTTCCGGGGGTCTGGGATTGGAAGTACCCTTTTCCCACTGATGTGGTTGGCTGCTAGTCAGTCCCTCCCGAGGTGGATGCACCTATTATTGGGGTTGCTAACCCTCCCTTCATGACAGCCTCTACTCATCGTACCCTTCGGGATGCTGAGGATCGGCGCATTGACAGTCTGGCTTCCCACGCCTTTTCGTGTGCAGGTACGGCTCTGCGCCCAGTCTGTGCCGCGGCCGTCACTGCGGTGACTGCCAGGACCCTTCTTAGGAAGATACTTGACCACCAACCAGAGGATCTCCCTTGGGAGGTCTTTAAGGCACTGTCTGATTGTGATGTTTTTGTGAGTTTATTCTCTCAGTGATGGATGACACTGTTAAAATGTGTGCTAGAACCTCGGTTCTTGTGGTGGCTACTCGCCGCCTGCTTGGCTGCGACAGTAGGGGGCTGACAATGATACTAAAAAGGCTCTTACTGGCCTTCCCTTTAGAGACGACGCTTATTGGGGCCCGGTTGGACCTTTTGGAAAAAAGGCACCCTCGAGCAGAAGGCCGTCTCGGCCTCCCAGGGGCAGGGACACCCCTCCCCTTCCCTACGTTAGTGTCAAGCGCGAACCAGAAGTGTGCTTCCAACTTTTTTGGAGTGGAGACCCGCCCCAGGGGGGGCAGGCAACGCCCTGGGTCCTCCGGCTGTGCGAAGTCCAAATCTGCTGAAACCGCACAAGCGTGAAGGGACGCCCTCGCCTTGTTGGGCGAGTGGACTGTCGCAGCACCGGGCTCCTATCGTAGGGCGCCATGCTTCTTTCAGGTGGTTACAGGAGGTAGTCCCCCCGGATGCAGAATGGAGTCTGCTGGGCGGTCCTTTTTCTAAGGTTATCAGGGTTCTTCTAGTCCCTGTTTTCCCTTCGGGAGTTGAGGCAGGCCGAGTTTGGCGTGTAGGGTCTGGGCTCTCTTGCAGGTTGGCCCTTGACCTGTGATGGCATCCACATTACCCTTCCCCTCCGGGATGAAGCAGTCTGCCCAAGTTGGCATTCTGGGGCCTAGCATTTATACTTTCACAGGCAGTTTCTGCATGGTATCTACCTGTTGGGCCGCAGGCGCTCTGGTCCAGTAGACCTCTTGATGCATGTGAGGATTTATAATCCCTTTTTAGTCCCCTGTGCCTTCAGGACACCTAGGCCACTTCCAGCCAGTGTTGAAGGTCCAACTCTGCGCATTGGGGTATTGTTTTTGGTTCCTCTCCTGCTCCCAGATGACTCACCAAGGCGAGTATGGGAGCGGTGTCTTGGACGTGCCCGTGTGGCATCCGCGCTAGGTTCTACTTTATTGTCCTTCTTTGCTTCCTATTTTTTGCATCAGGCCGTGTTGGCTATTGACCTGTGGCTCCTTTCGGAGTCCTGTGGATTGGTGCTCAGGCACATCACTTACTTAGTGTTCCCTGGTTCGGTATCCCCCTACGGGGTGGCATTTAGATTGGTTCATGTTAGAACCTTCCTTCTGCTAAATGTGGACTTGTTATGGTAAGGGCCTTGCCCTCTTTGATGTCACACTACCTTTACCTTGCAGCTGGGGGGCCTGTTGGTGGCGGCCCAGATGCTGTCCCTTATTCTCAGGAGCCCTTGGGCCCTGCGACACCTTAGGTTACTTATCCTGGACAGGGTTCCAGCACCCCTGGAACTAGGTCAGTACGCTCCCCCTTGTTACGGGGGTTCCTTTTGAGGTTGTAAATTCAAGGAAGATGTCTGGGACCATTCCTTCCTTCTCTCTTCTCCCTGTAGATGGTCATCATGGGTACCAAGTCTTGCAGGTGGACTGGGGGGTCTTATTTCTTCTGAAATCCCCCGTGGTTCCTAAAGGGGTCCCCTTAGGGGATCCATCTTCATACGGTTTTTTGGTTGACACATTGAGCCTTTGGTGGGCTCTAATTTGCTGGACTACTCCTCTTCAGGACTTGTCCTTTTTGGGGACTCTCGGTCAGTCTGAGGACAGTGGCTTGTCCCTTTTTATCTGTGAAGGTCTCGGAACAGGTTGACCCTTCAAGAAGGTTCCGGTTCGGTTCTAAGTGGGGGTTTACATCCCTTGCACTTCATTGGTATTAGTTTGGCTGGCTGCCCTAACGTGGCAGGAGGTTCTATTCTAGTATCTCACTGTGTCCCTACTGGTGTGGCCCTGTGGGGCCCCTTTGCTATTACAGGGACTCTGTCCTGGGTTATTGTCCCAGGACTCTCTGGCCTTGGTCATGAGGGCCTAGTATTGCTTCTGTCAGGACATTATATTCTATATGTCTTAACTTCTTTCACCCTGCCAGGCGGGGTTCTGCATAAGATAGCAGTAGAAAGGGAGAACTGTTATGCTGGGGGCCCTGGGTGGCCCAGCGGGGCGTGGTTCGCAGATTTCCTGCTGAAGATAGTCGTACTGTATGCCCTCTCAAGAGGGCTGTTCTGCCTATTCAGGCTCCCTACTACGTCGCCCTTACCTACAGGCCTTTTAGGCGATTGGTCGGTTGGCTTTTCACCCTATTGGAGATGGGTATCTCTGGGTGTCTTTTCTCTATTGGAGGGCTAGGCCTAGCTCCCTCCTCTTCTTCTCCCTTTTCTGCCGGCTATGTTGGAGTATGCTGTTATAGTCTGCTTTGCTTGGACTAGTTCTCTTTCCTGCGGGATGTTCCCTATCCCTGGGTCCTAGAATTATTATAGCACGGTTGAAGTTGGCTCCCCAACTCAGTGCTCTGAAGGTTTCAGGGCTCGCCCTGTTCACCTACTGCAGAAGTCTAGTTCAATCTTCTGTGTTGCGCATTCCTCAGGGGTTGCTCAGGTGCATTCCCCAGGGAATTCTATGCTCCCTTTTTGGGGGGTTACTTATCCGGATGCCCTGCTATGGTTCCCTTGGGTCTTATTCAGGTTCTTGTCTGAACTGTTCCTTCCCTCATATCGCTCTTCTGGGGCGGTTGCTTCAGTCAGAAATGTGCCATAAAGGATGGCTCTGTTAGCGGTCCTAGTCAATATATATATATATATATATATATATATATATATATATATGTATATATATATGTTATATATCTGTACACCATGAGGTGAGGGTGTTCCGCCTTACGCCGAATTGGGTCCAGGCGGTGTTCTTATTCTCCTTTAGTCCAGACCCTACGGTCTCTGGGCTATTGCCTGGCTTACTCTGAGCAAAAGGGATCTGTATCCCTCATCAGGTGTTGGAGATTCCTGGTCTTCTCTTGTCCCTGGTAGGGATTATGCCCCTTGGGGCTTATAGGTTTCTCCATCCTTATGTACCGGATCTGATTTCTTACACGGGTGTAGGTGCCCTTTGGATTGGTCCTGCTCGGTTGGTTTTGTCCTTCTGAGCCTAAAGTAAACGCCTCGGCTCTTGCTGAGTCTTGTTAGCGTTGTTTTTCAGTATTCCTGCTGGTCTCGCCTGAGACCTGGGTTCATATTCCCAGATGGGGAGAGCTCTAAGGTTGCCATGGCTTTTTCCAGTTGCATGGTTAGGCTGTTACTCTGGCCTACTCGTTAGGGGAAGATTCTTCTTCTCTCTTGGTTTTTGCTCTCTTACTACTTGTGCTTGGCTTGGGCCTTCAGCACTAGGGTCTGTTGAGCAAGCTGGCTAGTCCGCTGCTTGTGTTCAGTTCTGCCTTTACAAGAATTCAAAGGCTGTGGTTAGAGCATTGCTCTCGTTGCTCTTGGTAGCATGGTTTAGGTGACAGCACTTTTATGGTTGTCTGTGCCTTTTTTCACGGGGATCCCACCCTACTTATGGACACTGCTATTGGATGTCCCACATGTAAGGACTATCTCTGGAGCAGGACGTGCTGTCTGCTTAGAATAATACAACTCTGTGAAGTACTCACCTGTAGAGTTGGTATTATATGCAGACAGCACGTCCTGCTCCACCCCACCCTGATTCACCTTGTTCTGGATCCCCTGTGTGGTGATTATTATCTTGGATATTATTGCCAGTCTCTGGGTGGTTGTTTTCCTCCTGGCTTCTTCTCTCACTGCTTGTCAATGCTGGGGATTTGTGGGAGGTCCTCCGGTATATGTAGGGCCGGGAGGAGCTTGTTTTCTTCATGTTCTGCAGTGCACGGCGCTGAAGGCGGAGGTATACTCACATGTAAGGACTATGTCTGGAGCAGGACGTGCTGTCTGCATATAATACCAACTCTACAGGTGAGTACTTCACAGAGTTGTATTTTTGGGTACTGTGAAAAGGTTGGAGTAGAAACCTTCTCCCAATTCTCTTAAGGGAACTTTGCAAATAACTCCCAGCTCCAGAAGTCCTTGTACTGCATGCATCAGGACCTGAGCTGACAACGGGTCCTGGGGTATCCGGGACCTGACAAATCTTGAGGGGGGCCGCACAGCAAACTCTATCTTGTAGCCGGAGGTAACTACCTCCTGAATCCACCGGTCTGAGACTTGACACCTCCAGACGTGCGCAAAGTGCTGTAGTCGTCCCCCCACCCTGGCGGGCGAGGGCGCCCCATCATGCCTGAGGGGTCTTGGGAGGGGTTTTGGATTTGGTCCCCCAGGAGGAGCCAGGGCGTCGCCCCTTGCTCCTATGCCAGGAGTCTGTGCGAGCCCCCGCGAAGAACACCCCTTTACCCTGCTTAGCGCCTCTGTAGGGGGCTGAAAGGGGGCCCTGGTTGCGAAAGGGCCGAGGCTGCCGCCTGCGCTGTGGTAACTTACCTCCTTTAGCAAAGAGGTCTAGGCGATCCCCAAACAGGCATAGTCCCTTGAATGGGAGCCCAGTAAGGGCTTTCTTAGCAGCATTGTCGGCCGCCCACTGTCTCAGCCATACCGTGCGGCGTATAGCTACCGCCAAGGCGGAAGATCTGGCACACAGCCTAATAGCATCGTCCGATGCAGACAGGATAAAGTTCACAAATACATCACAGTTAGTGCATTAATAGTATCAGCAGGCAACTCGTCTGGGGTGTCAAGTGCATTCCTGATCATGGCCCTCAGCGCCACGGCAGTAATGGCCAGAGCGCAGACCGGGCGCAGTGCCGCCCCTCCAAACGCAAAGGCATGGCACGCCAATTGATCAATACGCCGGTCCTCAGAATCACGCAGCGTAGTAGTGTCGGGAGAGTGCATAATAGAGGTGTTAGACAGCCCTAGAATAGGAGCATCGACCTCGGGGGGCGATGACCAGCACTTGACCATGTCAGCAGGAAATGGATACTTCCTGTCCAGACTCTTAGGGATCCCGGGAAGTCTACTGGGATATTCCCACTCTTTAAGCACGAGGTTATTGAAATGGGTCTGCTCAGGAAATTCCAATCGAGCCTTAGCAGTATGGAATAGCTCACCCCTTTGCCTGGGAGCCGCGACAGGGGGAGAGATGGACAAAACCTCAAAAATCTGAAGCAATAGCTTATCAGTATCATCCAGGGTCCAGTGGTCAGAACCAGAATCGTCATGACCCCTAGACTTACTATCACAGGACTCTGAGTCAGAGATCAGCTCCCCTTCGTCCGAAAGGGTATGGTCATATAGATGAGTAAACTCATCAGACTCCGTAGGGAATGGAGCAGAGTCAGGGACAATGTGCCGCTTTGCGGTAGCCTTGCACGCTAGAGTACTAGCAAGCAATTTTTCAATACTGGCCAGTCTAGTAGCCACATCAGGATGAGAATCCCCACTTGTATTGGGGGTTAGACTCAGGCTTGGTGGGGTAGGTGAGGTGAGGCGAGGTGCAGACTCAGCCCCAGAAGGGGCGGGAAGTACCAGTAACGCCTGCTGTGCACAAGGGACGCAGACCCGAGCATTGTCACCGTTGATAACTGAGACCCCACAAGCTACACACAGCCGGGCTTGTCCCGAGGGAACCCCGTTTACAATATCCTGGGATGCCTCCATATGGTGATTAATGGGCACAATAGGCCAGTAGGGATTGACGCTATAAGCTACCCTGGATGCACCAGAGACCGGCAGGGAAGTGGGAGTAATTATACTAGGTCCAACTGGGAAATACACCGGGCCGGGAGAAGCCACTGGATTTGACAGTCTGAAAGACATAATGGGAATAGGGATGTCAGAGTCATGCGCAGTAGGTAAGACAAATGAAAAATCGCCCGCGAGGGCACTTACAGATCGAGGGAGGAGGAGGACCATTACCACGCGCGCGCGATGAGCATCGAATGGCGCCAAGCGGACCTCGAAGGGCGGGCCAGAGCAGGCTGTGACACGGAGCGCGCCAAGCCAGGTCTCCGCCCCCCCCCCCCCCCCGAAGAGCGCAAAGCTCTGAAAACAGTAGTCAGCACAGACAGTAAAGTGAATGACACACTATAGAAGTCAAAACACGGGGATTACTTCCCGATGCGCCCGACAACTAAACCAATAAAGATGCCGCAGCGTCTGACAGACGATTGAAGAACAACAGTGCGGCTCTGACACCAGGTGTATAAGTCAAGGACAATACTAAGGCCATAACGTGTACTGAATACACCAGACCACCACACCCCCCCCCCCACTTTCTTTCCCCCCGAGCTACGGGGTGAACGAGGGAGAATGGCGACCCTTTGAACAGGGTCCACCGCTACACGGGGTATGGGGCAATAGCGCGGGAGGGGCATCCACAAGAGACTCACCATTAGCCTAAACCGCCTACCCTTTGGTGGGGGACTGCGGTGGAGCATGGCTCCATAAGCACACATGGTGCTGCCTACCTTCACACGACCAGCGCAGCCCAGGCTGGGAGGCACATCACAGGGAGGATGGGTGGGAGTAGTCCAACAGGGCCGCAGGCTTTAATAGCCCTGCTCACCTGCGAGAGAGTGATACATCATGTCTTCGCAGTCAGCACTGCAGAGAAATCTGGGGATTCGTGGGAGGTCCCTGGGTATTTGAAGGGCTGGGAGGAGCCTGTTTTTTCCATGTCTCTGCAGTGCAGCGCCATCTGGCGGAGGATAACCCAAGTGTAAGTATTATATCTGGAGCAGGACGTACTGTATACTAAGAATAAGGCTTTCGTTTTAGTGCCGATTTCGTATTATTTTCAAATTTTCCCGCTCTCGTATGAGTGTGCGAGCGATTCTATGCATGCATTGCAAACCTTCTGTAAAGTTTCCGTTCGTTCGTATGCCAGAGTATGAGTACGTCGATGTCATTTTCCATCGTGAATTTTCTGTTTCATTTTCTCAGGTTACAACGTCAGATTTAGATTTTGTCCTTTTTCCATCGTCTCCTTGCACGAATCCTTTACGTTTCCAGATAGATTCTGTTTTCTTTTTCAATAAATAATCGTCTGGACGTAAATCCTTACGATCTGGCGCCTGCGCACTACAAACTTAACTAATTAAAGTGCTCGCCTACATATTTGACACCCTCACTTCTACTACAATGTTTAGCTAAACCACTTAGCCCTATCCTCCATCTTCCCTTTTGGACCCTTAAAGCACACCCCAACCACTTAGCCCTATCCTCCATCTTCCCTTTTGGACACTTAAAGCTCACCCCAACCACTTAGCCCTATCCTCCATCTTCTCTTTTGGACCCTTAAAGCTCACCCCAACCACTTAGCCCTATCCTCCATCTTCCCTTTTGGACCCTTAAAGCACACCACAACCACTTAGCCCTATCCTCCATCTTCCCTTTTGGACCCTTAAAGCACACCACAACCACTTAGCCCTATCCTCCATCTTCCCTTTTGGACCCCAAAACTTACCCACACCACTTCGCAGTTAGGTTCTTCTTCCATTTTAGGCCCCTAAAACTTACCCAAACCACTTCGCGGTTAGGTTCTTCTTCCATTTTAGGTCCCTAAAACTTACCCAAACCACTTCGCGGTTAGTTTCTTCTTCATTTTCCGCACTCTAAAACTTACCCAAACCACTTCCTGGTTAGTTTCTTCTTCATTTTCCGCACCCTAAAACTTACCCAAACCACTTCCTGGTTAGTTTTTTCTTCATTTTCATCATTCTAAAACTTACCCAAACCACTTCCCGGTTAGTTTCTTCTTCATTTTCATCATCCTAAAACTTACCCAAACCACTTCCCGGTTAGTTTCTTCTTCATTTTCATCATCCTAAAACTTACCCAAACCACTTCCCGGTTAGTTTCTTCTTCATTTTCATCATCCTAAAACTTACCCAAACCACTTCCTGGTTAGTTTCTTCATTTTCATCATCCTAAAACTTACCCAAACCACTTCCCGCTTAGTTTCTTCTTCATTTTCCACACCCTAAAACTTACCCAAACCACTTCACGGACATCTGAATCTTGATCTAAAAATATGTATTTGACCCTTTGTTTTGTGTAAATGTATGTGTTGATATAAATGGCAATGAAACTTTGTATTCTTTTGGTTTTTTTATATCTCAAAATTTTTTGGCTTAAAATTTTTGTAAAACTTGGGATATGTACAATTTGGGGGCATAAAATTTGTGTCGAAAAAGGGTTAAAATTTTAGTTTAATTTAAAAACTAAACAGGGACAGGACCCAGGACTCTAATCTTCTTCTTCTGTTGTCCCCAACCAGTCAACCATCACCTTCATATCGGCCACCAACGCAGGACCCTCCGATTCATTTCCAAAATTCTTTGGCGTCTGGTCCCTGTAACAACTAGAGAAAAAATCATTATTTTTAGACCAATACATGTTTGCCACCTGTGGATTGAATGTTTTTAAGTTACAAAATTAAATAAAGGCGACATATGTAATTCTGTCAAGTCATTAAGCTAAGGAAGTGGCCACAGGTCAGTCTTATATTGCCATTGACTAGGGTTTGATGTATCTGTGTGTTCATGTCAAGTACCACATAAATGCAAATTATGGCATGACTACTTACTTGGTTGGTGGCCGAGAGATGGCTCGTTGGGGACAACAGGATGTCCTGGGTCCTGCCTCTGCTGTGAAGAAGTGCCTGTAGAAACATGGGAAATACGGTCAGTTTTAATGTCTTATTCAACAGTAATCAAAGGTCTTTTGCAAAGTCTGGGTCACATCACTCACCTTCTCCATGTTCTGCTTGTTGCAGATCTGCTGCCTCTTCCCCCACCTCACCCGCTCCCGAAGCATCTAGAAAAACAGATTAAGGGAATCAGTTTGGTAGGAACTAGCATGTATATGTGTGTGCGTATACATGAAGAGTGACATACCAGAGGCTCCCGTATGCGTGGCAGGGTACGACTGCCTGCCCACGCCGTGCTGCCCCTCCAGGGGCTGGTCGGAGGACCCAACAGAGGAGGGGTAGGACCGTCGCCCTGGAGATCCACCACCTTCACTTCCAGCTGCAGATTCATGCAGCACTGGTCGGCCTGTGGCGAATACGGTAATCCATTTCCAACACTACAAAAGAAAAGGCATTATAAATAAAGGCCTACCTTCTGTCTTAGTTACATCTTGCATGCAATCGGGGCATGTGCAGCCATTTCAGGTCCGACCAATGCTGCATGATCTGCCTGTGGGTGAAGGTGGTGTTGGTAAGATGCTGGATTTCTGCTATGATCTCCAGGGCGACGTTGCGTCTCTCAAATGAGTTGGGCAGGTAGTCGTACCTGCGCTCCAGCATGGTCTACAAAACATAAAGAAAACATAGCAATTACTTCTAAATGCCTATCAATATGTGTCAACAATACATTAGTTTAGGAAATGCCATTAACACATACATTTCTAGCCTAAGCCAATCTTTGAATCTTGCCGAACTGTTTGGCACGTGTGTGCCGTGCTTTTGGTTGTGCATGTAGTTTAACACATTTAGAAATAAAGGCCTTACGTCCTGCGCTTCCTTAACATGTAGAGCAGTATTTAGATGTTAAATCTAAGGGCAAAAAATACCATTTTGTGAGTACTCACCTGTAAAATGGATATTGTCAGTGTGTCACACACCCCGCTTCCCCTTTAATTCTTACGATCGGGTTACTCCACCAGCAGGTGGCGACGTTGCAGAGAGAAGTCTTGAAAACGAGCCCCCTTCCGGCCTATATATACCTGGGACCTCCCACTTAACACCCAGTGAATTCAAAAGCAGAAAGACAAGGTACCAGGAAATCCAATGGTAACCTCAAAATAAAGAAAAGCTTCACCATATAAAGGATCCAGGATACCGAAAAGGGCGGGTGAAGCGGGGGTGTGTGACACACTGACAATATCCATTTTACAGGTGAGTACTCACAAAATGGTATTATTCTCAGTGTGTCACACACCCCGCTTCCCCTTTAATTCTTACGATCGGGACATCCAAAAGCAGTGTCCACAAGGGATGGGTATCTGAAGGCAAAATGAAGCATAACTTAAATGACTGCAGTCTGCAGAACTTTGCGGCCAAACACAGCATCCGCTGAGGCCCGCACATCAACCTTGTAAAACTTAGAAAAAGTATGAACAGAAGACCAAGTAGCAGCCTTACAAACTTGTTCAACAGAAGCTTGGTGCTGAAAAGCCCAAGACGCTCCAACGGCGCGAGTAGAATGAGCAGTGATACGAAAATGGGGAACTTTCCCCTTAGCAGAATAGGCCCCAATAACGGCCTGACGTATCCATTTGCTAATGGAAGATTTGGCCGGAGCCAAACCCTTCCTAGGCCCACAGGGCACAACAAAAAAGGCATCAGTTTTACGGAAAGGAGAAGTAATAATCAAATAGTACTTAACACAGCGTACTACATCCAAACAATGCAAAACCCTCTCCTTGTCATTCTTAGGCTTAGGACACAAGGAGGGAAGAACAATATCCTGATTCAAATGAAAAGCAGAAACAACCTTAGGAAGAAAGTCTGGTTTGAAACGAAAGACCACCTTGTCCTGATGCCTCTAAAAGTAGGGCGCCTGAATCGACAAGGCCACCAGCTCCGAGACACGCCGAACCGAAGCTACCAAGAAGGCAGTCTTCTGAGTCAAGGTAGACAAAGCAATATCCTGCAAGGGCTCAAAGGGAGGAGCCTGAAGAGCAGAGAGAACCAAGTTCAAGTCCCAAACCGGGAGTAATGGTTTCCTGGGAAGCCGCACATGCGTAACCCCCTGGAAAAAAGTTTTAACTAAAGGATGAAGTGCAAAACGCTTCTGAAAAAAGATAGATAAGGCAGAAACCTGCCCTTTCAAAGTACTCAGCTGAAGACCAGAGTCCAGCCCTGATTGCAAAAACTCCAGAACCCTGGAGACCGAAAAGACCCTAAAAGGAAAAGATCTAATCTCACACCAAGCTATATAGGCTTTCCAAGTCCTATAATAGATGATAGAAGAAGACCTCTTCCGGGCACCGATCAGAGTCTTAACGACCGAGTCAGAAAGACCCTCCTCCTTCAAGATGGAGGTTTCAGCAGCCAAGCCGTCAAACCCAGTGTTGGTAAATTGGGGTAACACAGCCGACCCTGCGTGAGCAGATCGGGCCGCAGAGGCAGAACAAACTGATCCACTGCCAGCCGAACGATGTCTGCGAACCATACTCGCCTTGGCCACCTTGGAGCCACGAGAATGGTGGACACCCTTTCCAGAACCAGCTTCCGTACCACCCTGCCTAGCATGGGTATCGGAGGAAACAGGTACAGAAACCCCAGATCCCCCCAGCTCAGGGACATGGCGTCCAGAGCCAGAGGATCCCGGGAGAGCGACACGAAGGTCGGGAGCCTGCAATTGTGACGAGAGGCAAACAGGTCCACCTCCGGTGTCCCCCACCGGAGACACAGCGACCAAAAGACTTGAGGATGGAGAGCCCATTCTCCCAGACGGGAAGAGCACCTGCTCAACAGATCCGCTTCCCTGTTTTCGACACCCGGAATGTAAACTGCCGAGAGACAAGGAACATGGGCCTCCGCCCAGGTCAGGATCAGGGACACCTCTCTGAGGGCACCCAGACTGCGAGCCCCTCCCTGATGATTGATGTAAGCAACCGCTGTTCGATTGTCCGAGCGAACCTGAACCGGAAGGCCCAGAACATGTTGAGTCAAAAGAACAACCAGACGGATGGCTCTCAGTTCCAAAATATTGATGGGCAAGTGGGCCTCTCGAGGTCCCCACCGCCCCCCCCACTGGAGATCCTTCCAGAATCGCCCCCATCCAGAAAGACTGGCGTCCATGGTGACAATTTCCCAAAGAGGAGTCAGGAAAGACCTGCCCCTCAAAAGATTGGTCGAGACCAACCACCATTGGAGGGACTGCCGGACCCGGGAGGACAACTGGAAGGGCCGATCCAACGACCGTGGCCGCCGGTTCCAGCAAGCCAACAGATGAAGCTGAAGCGTCCTCGTGTGAAATTGAGCAAAAGGAACTGCCTCGAACGAGGCAACCATCAACCCTACCAGCCTCATCCCCAGACGGATGGACGGCCGAGGATTGGAAAGAAGGACCCGAGCCAACTCCTGAAACAGACAAATTTTGGACTGAGGCAGAAACACCCTGTGTTGACAAGAATCCAACCGCATTCCCAGAAAGGACACCACCCTGGCCGGAGAGAGGGAGGACTTGGAGAAGTTGATCACCCAACCGAAGCTTTCCAGCGTGGAGACCACCATCCTGGTGTCGGTCTCCGATTGAATGAGGGATGAAGCCATGATGAGAAGGTCATCCAGATAAGGTACGACACGAATGCCCCGAGATCTGAGAATGGCCATCACCCCTGCCAGTACCTTGGTGAACACTCTTGGAGCCGAGGTAAGGCCAAACGGAAGTGCCACGAATTGAAAATGCCGATCCTTCATCACGAACCGAAGAAAGAGCTGATGAGCCTGGCAGATGGGAACATGGAGGTAAGCATCCTTGATGTCTATGGACGTCATGAAGTCCCCCTGCCGAAGAGAACCGACGGCCGAGCGCAGAGTTTCCATGCGAAACTTCCGAGTACGGATGAACCTGTTGAGGAACTTCAGATCCAGGACGGGGCGAACTGACCCGTCCTTCTTGGGGACTGTGAAAAGATTGGAATAAAAACCGAGGCCCACCTCTAAGCGCGGCACCGGCCGGATGACCGCCATTTCGAGAAGATTCCTTACCGACACCAGGAGCCCCTGCGCGGCCAAAGGATTGGTGGGCACCCGAGACCGGAAAAACCGTGAAGGAGGGCGAGACTCGAACTCCAGCTTGTAACCGGACGCCACCACCTCCCGGATCCATCTGTCCGGAACCCCCTGGTCCCAAACCAGGGAGAAGTGTCGCAATCGTCCCCCCACCCGCTCGGGTGAGGGCAGCCCGTCATTGCTGAGCAGGCTTGGGCTTGGCGCCCCAGGACTGACCGGAACGGCCACGGCCCGTCCCCCGGGTCCAACCTGCACCCCTGGTAGCGGGAAAGGAAACCCTTCTGCCATCTCTGACTCCCCGAAAGGAGGGATTAAAGGAACTTGCACCCCGAAAGGAGCGACGAGGCCTCTTGCGTTGAGGCAATTTACCACCCTTGGTAACTGAATCCAATTTATCGCCAAACAGGCGCAAACCTGAGAACAGGAGCTCTGTAAGCGCCTTTTTAGAGATAAAGTCCGGTGTCCACTGGCGCAGCCAAACTGACCGACGAATAGCAACCAGCAGTGCGGCTGTCCTGCTACTCATTGCAAGCGCATCGTCCTGGGCGGTCAAGACAAAGGAAATAAACGACTCACACTGCTTGAGAGAACTAAACTCATCACAAGCGGGATCAAGACCTGCGTACAGATCCCTAATAATGGACCTAACTGCCAACAGAAGAAGTGCCGAAGCACACACCGGCCGCAGTGTCGATCCGGCACTGATAAAACCATGGCGAGCCAATTGATCAATCCGACGATCCTCACCACCTTTAATGGTAGTAGTGTCAGAGGAGTGCAACACCGCCGTGTTCGACAGCCCTAACACAGGAGTATCGACGTCAGGGGGAGCTGACCAAAGCTTCACCAAATCCTCCGGAAAGGGATAACGTTTATCCCAACTAGGAGGAACTCCAGCCAGCCGCGTGGGTTGTTCCCATTCCTTAAGGACAACCCTCGCAAAGTGTTGTTGCCTGGGAAACACCAAACGCGGCTGGGGCACATCAAACAACTCACCCTTTGGCGGGGGGACCGCCTCGGGCGGATCCAAATCCAAAATTTCAAACATTTGAGCCAAAATGGAAGGAGTGTCAAGAGACACCCCCGCAGCCTGATCGCCAGCAGAGTCATCCCATAGCTGGTCTGCAGGCTCATCTGACTCCTCAAGGAGTTCCCCCTCCTCATAAGGGGGACAATCGGACCAATCAAATACCTCATCCTCTGAAACCGGCGCTGCCGGAGAGAGGTGCTTCCGCTTCGCCGTAGCCTTTTGAGCTACCGTGGCGGAAATTATCTTCTCGAGGTTGGCCAATCGTGCACACACCTCGGATTGCGAATCCCCACCTTTGACAATGTCACACGGGGTCCGGAATAAGGGAGGGGGGGTAGGAGATGATGGAAGTTGCGAGGAGCCAGAAGCCGGAGCGACGGACTGGCGCGCAATATTCTGCTTTGCACATGGAACGCATAATATGACATAATCGCCTGGGAGCGAAGCCCCACAACCCCCACACAGCCTGGATAGCCCCGAAGAGCCATTTCCGGTAACGTCGGTAGCCTCCATATGGTGAAATTATGGTATTCGCAACAACCCAGGGTTTTACGCATTAAGCAAACCGGGATGCCCCTTTATAATTAATGTCCCGGGAATAGGAGGATTTTTTTTTTTTAAAACCTAGGAAAATCCCAATTTAGAGACTAAGACTAGCCAGGTATATCAGAACCGGGAGAGCCACTGCAGTGAGGGGATCCCAGGATCTGTAGGGGAAAATAGACCACAGTCAGTCCCCCAGGAAAAATAGCCAGCATGCATCACACTCATACTCACTCATACAAAAAGTAATGGTAAACCATATAAGGGCAGAGTATACAACATGAATTCAACTATACATGTATAAATATATATATATATATATATATATATATATATATATATATATACATATCAAGTGATAAGTGCCTTCAGGGAAAACGCTAGAGTGCCAGGCAAACTTTAAACATGACTACACACAGTTACCAAAGAAAACAGTACAGCCAAATGACGGCCCCACGAGCGCAAGGTGGGGACCGTTACCTGTTGCAGCTGCAAAGGACAGCTACACCGTACACCTTCCCCCAGCTTAGCAGCACCTGTCTCAGTAATGAGACAGAGGAAGAGGAAGTGAGGCGGGCCCGAGCTCAGCGACGCACCCCGGCCATGCCCCCTGCAGTGCGTCATAGAGCGAGGGCCGACAGAGGACTCGGCCCCGCCCCCAGGATACGCGTAACGCGGCCCGCCCAATGGCGGTGCCGCAGGCAAAAAAACGGAGGGAAATTCAAAAGTGAAAAGTAAAAAGCACAAAGAAAGAGCCCCAGCAGGCCAGGCCACGCGGCCGCCACCGCAGCGCTGAGCCTGCGTCTGCCAGCGCTCTCACACATACACCATACAACAGTAAAAGCACCCCATGCAACCAAGCGGGAGAAGGTGGCCAAGGGGAACATCGGGACAGGGGCATCCCAAATCCGGATCACCATGCCGGATAGTTGCATTGCCCCATGCGTGGGGTCGAGCGGAGGAGATAAGCTCCTAGGCACCTATAGTGCCATCTACCATTGCCCAGCCAGCAGCCTGGGCTGGGAGGCTTCCATTAACCATCTAGGCATGTAAACAATAGAACTGGGCAGAAATAGACCAAAAGTGGGTGCCGGGGTTTGACCCCGGCTACCTGCAAGCAGCAGACTTCTTTCTTCTGTCTTGTCGCATCTTGCAGAGAGAGGTGGGTGTTAAGTGGGAGGTCCCAGGTATATATAGGCCGGAAGGGGGCTCGTTTTCAAGACTTCTCTCTGCAACGTCGCCACCTGCTGGTGGAGTAACCCGATCGTAAGAATTAAAGGGGAAGCGGGGTGTGTGACACACTGAGAATAAGACACTTACAAGCATGATGATCTCTTCTTGTTGGCGGGTGAAGGTAGTGGGCGCCATCTTTCTTCCTCTCTGCAGCAGATAAGTAATGCCCCAGCGGTTTCCGGGTTCCGCACGGCCGTGCGAACGGCCGGACGTACGCGTAGGCTTCACATGCTGGCTATCTTATTTAAAGGTCCGTGGACACACAGCTCATTCTCTTTGAGAGTCCAAGCAAAATGCCACCCAAAAAGCAAGCTGCAAAAAGTGTAAAGGAGTCAACGGGGAAGAAGCCAGCCAAGCGGCAGGAGCCTTCAGAAGGGCATCAAACCAGGTCACAAAAGCCCCAAGCAAAATTACGGCCCACAACCAAGGCTCCGCAAAAGCCACCGACCACCTATGGCCAAAAAAAGACACAGGCCCCCAAGCCTACAACTTCGACGGCCAAAAAAAGTGGTAAGAGGGTGCGAAGCCCCACCCCACCCTGCCCCACATCCCCCCCCCCCATGTGGCACCAAGGCACTTGCCAAAGAAAAAAAAAAAACACAGGCCAAGAAGCCGCAGCAGGGTCCAAAGCCGCAGCAGGGACAGAAGCCGCAGCAGGGCCAGAAGCCGCACCAGGGCCAGAAGCCGCACCAGGGCCAGAAGCCGCAGCAGGGCCCGAAGTCCCCGACGGGCAAGAAGGCCGAAAAGGGCCAAACTTGCCACCTCCACATCCCCACACACACGGGGCTACCAAGCCACGCCAAAGAAGGCCCGCCCAAGTACCTCCAAGGGGCAGCCACTTTTGAAGGGCCCACACAGGCACAGGGCCCCAAGCACTAGCTTATCCTCAGCCAGATCCTCTCCTCCTCGGCCACATTCGCCACCGGCACAGGTGGCCAGGAAATCTCCCTATGCCACATCCACACCTGGAACTTCTGGGGCCAGCCAGCCCCGAACACCCAGTCCCTTGCCCAGTCCAGTAAGATCATCATCCAACCACCAGTCCGTGCATTTCCCCCACAGACCCAGACCAGAATGTCACCACATTTGTCTGGAAACAAAGGAGGAGCCACAACCACAACCAACAGGGCGCACATTGCGCAGAGGGCACTTGAGTGGCCGTTTTGGTGATGCCCAAACTATGGCCTTGGCTAGTGGGCTTACGTTAGTTTATGATGAGCTATATGGGCGCAAATCGAAATCCACCAGCAAGCAGCGCAAAGCGGACATATTGGCCGACCTAACCAGACAAGTCAATGCAGCGGGGGATGAGTTAAAAGATGTAGAACAGATTCAGCGAAAGTTATCGGACCTGAAATATGCTGCACGGAAGAAAGAGAATAAAAGGCGGCATTACAGGTAAATATGTTTGCTTTTGGATTTTGCTTCTTCTTGTATTGCCTACATTGGTCTTAATTTGCCTAACTATGTTTTACAGCTTTCAAACTGGCGGAGGATTTCCCACAAAATTACAATTTACACTGGCTGAGGAGATGGTGCTGGGCCTGATACATCAAGGAGCGTTAGAGGGACACGCGGCACTAAGGGATACGGACAACCCGCCCAGTCCTGCAGGTTAGTAAACTTGATTTGACATTCAATATTTGTTAACATGCACAATTAGCCAGTAACACATATGTTAACACATGCCCCTAGGGTGTGCCTTGTAGTGGAGTTAAGTATTTGACCATGGGGTGTCGTGTGTGGACAGTTAATTTCCTCTTTTGGTTGCCCATACATGACGTTTCAGAGCAGTTAACCAGGGTAGTAAAGTAGTGATATTAGCCTTCAACTGGCGGTTATGTCTTTAGACTCCATCACATCCAACACTTCAATCTTGATCTGTTGTCTACTTGTGTTTGAGCTGTGCTTGGGTCAAAAAGACTAAACATGTTCTTATTAACCAATTTAACAAGATACAATGTTAATCAGCATAATCTTATTGTAACTGCTAGTTGCACGCTGAGTGTGTACACTTACTGGCCTATAAGGGATGTTTGCAGGCACACAACAGCCAGTAATTGCGTGTTTGATATAGTTCAGGTGACCAATGTGTATGTACTTGTTTATTTATCAATTTTACCTATAATGGCATTCTAAGTGAAGGTCAAGTGTCACCCTTGGTGTAGTGCCCATTACAGCTTGGCCACGTGAATGAATTAAGCATATGTATTGTTACCCATCATCAATGCATAGTTGTGTGTTTACATAGTTTGTTTTCTTATCATGCAGCCCAGCCTCATCCCTCAGCTACTGGGGAATCCTCTGCCAGTTTGTCCATGGCGCAAACTTCCGTGCAGCCTAGTACCCAGGATCCGATAGTTTTGGTAAGTGTATTGACCAAATGTAGCTTAGCCTTGTGACTTTGCATGTAAATATTAACATTTGTACATATGTAGTGCAAAAACTAAAACTAACATTTTACATGTCCCTACAGACCCACACACTCATGGAGGAAATCCAGGAGCTGGAGGAGGATGGACCCTTCATGGCCACTTCTGAAGATCTCCCCCTGGGACCGAATCTACAACTGTCCCCCAATGTTTCTCCCCCAAATCCTCAGCAGCAGAGTGACTGACCCTTAAGTCCCCAGTGTTATCTCTGCTGCTGAGGATTTGGGAAGCATACCTGTGGCTGTTGAGGGCCCTAGAGCAACATCATCGGCACGCCCCAGAACCCGGGGAATTGGGAGGCGTACTCAGCTACGTTGCCCAGTTTCCCAGGGGAGGGGCATGCCGATTTTGGAGGCAGCATGGCACCAGGAGAGGCGTTCCTTTCAACAACAAAATCAAAGAAACAGAGAGACTCTTCATGGGCTGTTAGAGAACCTCAATACTACATTACATGGCGTGCTGACTGAATTTAGGACCCTCAACAGCCACATGGCCAACACTAACAACGATTTCCGTTCCAGCATGGCGGAAATTATTAATACACAGAAACATTTTGGAACAGTTACAGATTCACAATGCCACACAGGCCCAGGTTAGGACCCACCACCAAGGGCCACAACCTGGGTTCTATGGGCATCCACCATATTAAGTGTGAATCATCCAGAATCTGTTCTACATCTTTGCTCCAAATCCCCACTGTATTGACTTGTCTGGTGAGGCCAACCAAGATACCCTTTGGGTATGCCTTTGCTTGTATGCTTTTGATTTGCGACCATATAGCTCATTATATTGCTGAGGTAGCCCACTAGCCAATGCCAGAGCTCAAGCATCACTGAACCTGCCACTCAAGCTGTTGCCTTTCTGCCTTGTGCCTAATTACATTGGTTGTGGCTCCTCCTGTTTATAGACATGATTGTGTGACATTCTGGCATGGAAAATAATAAAAAATAATACCTTGACTCCTGGCTAAGATTTAACTGGACTCGGCTTGGGACTGGGTGTTCTTGTTTGGGTGCGCCACTGAGTAACAGGTGTAGATGTGGCATAGGTATGTCTGCTTTCCACCTATGCGTGTGGTAAATGTGGCTAAGCAGGAGAGGGTGTGTTGTTGTTGTGATTTTAAACTTTTGAAAATTGTGAAATATTTTGTGGTAAATGTTTGGCTATTATATATTTGTGTGTTTAACTAACTTACAAACTACAGCCTGCGTGCAATTGCTATGTGGCATGGTTGCTCCACATTGTATATTTGTTAGTGGCCATCTCTTAGCCAAAAATATTGGAGTGACCATCAACTCCCAGTTTTCTATGTTAAATTAAGCAATAAAAAAATTGGACACATGTGGCTCAATAATTTAGTTCTTTCAGAATTTGGTTAATAAAGATGACTTAACAATTCCATTGACACATTTCACACAAAAAAAATGAGCCGCAAAGCATTATGGATGTTTGGAGTAATTAATTCATTACTATGTATAAATTAAAAGAAAATAATACAAACACAAAGGGGAAAAACAAACACAATCAACTACACAATTTAAACAAACACATCAACGAGGGAAAAAGTTATGCAAAATGAGTTGCAATCAAATTTGCCCGCACAGCTTGGCCCGACACACTGTGTGTGCCCCGATATGCCTCATCTGTGTCTTCTGTGGGTGGAGAGGGATCCACATACCGGGGGACCCGCTGCAAGATCGCGAAATTATGCAGCACAGCACATGCCATGATTATATCAATGACCTTTTTGGGGTCATATTGAAGGGATCCCCTGGTATGGTCCAAACAGCGAAATATGGTTTTCAACACTCCAAAAGCCCGCTCCACCACTGCCCTGGTTTTGCGGTGCGCCCTATTGTAAGCATCCTGGGAGGCATCCTGAGGACGGAGTACGGGCGTCAACAACGGGAGTAGTGGATATCCCAAATCACCTTGGAAAAATAATATTAAAAAAAAAAATTGCATAAGTGTAAGGTAACAAACGCACAAGCAACATCAATAAGAGCCTATGTGACATTGTGAGAAGATGAGCACACATTTTGACCAGTCAAAATCGTTGACTAAACATATGTAATAGATGTGGGAACTAGTTCCCCAGCCAATATTGAGGATGATGGCCAATCAGCCATACTGCTACCAGCTATTGGTTTCGATCTGTGCTGGTCAAGAAGGTTTGATGTTTTGTGTTTGGATGCCCCCTTATCTGCTTTGTCTGAGGCCCAAACAGCAGTAAACCGCAACATGCACATTATCCCACTCTCCTCTGCTCTGGAAGTGAAATGCATCTTAGCAAAGATGGGGCAGACACTATGATAAAGTTAAGTGCACAATTCCAGACAACTGTGGGGAAGAGTGATTCCTAATTTGACCACAATTACAAGTTAGAATTTGCCTAATGCAGGACAAACATTTCGCAAGGCTGGCTTGCTTCAAGTGGGGTTTCACATGTAAAGAAGGTTGTAGAAAAAATACCATTTTGTGAGTACTCACCTGAAAAATGGATATTGTTGGTGTGCCACACACCCCGCTTCACTTCTTAAATATTCATCACTTCATGGGGTTAATCCACCGCAGGTGACGTAGTGCAGAGAGGAAGTCTTGTAACGAGCCCCCTTCCGGCCTATATATACCTGGTACCTCCCTTCAATCACCAGTAAAACAAGCAGTAAAACAAGGTACCAGTATTCCACCAGTAACCTCCAAAATTAATTTTGATATAAATAAAAAAGGGCTTCACCATATAAATGCTACGGTAATACCGAAAAGGGCGGGTGTGAAGCGGGGTGTGTGGCACACCAACAATATCCATTTTTCAGGTGAGTACTCACAAAATGGTATTATTCTTGGTGTGCCACACACCCCGCTTCACTTCTTAAATATTCATCACTTCATGGGACATCCAAAAGCAGTGTCCACAAGGGAAGGGCATCTCAAGGCCAGGTGAAGCATAACTTAAATGACTGCAGTCTGCAGAATTTTGCGGCCAAAAACAGCATCCGCTGAGGCCCGCACATCAACTTTGTAAAACTTAGAAAAAGTGTGAACAGAAGACCAGGTGGTGGCCTTACAAACCTGTTCAACAGAAGCTTGGTGCTGAAAAGCCCAAGACGCCCCAACAGCGCGAGTGGAATGAGCAGTAATACGAAAAGGGGGAACTTTTCCCTTAGCAGAATAGGCCGCAGTAACGGCCTGACGTATCCACTTGCTAATGGCAGATTTGGCTGGTGCCAAACCCTTCTTAGGCCCATGGGGCACAACAAAAAAGGAATCCGTCCTACGGAAAGGAGACGTGATAATCAAGTAGTACTTAACACAGCGTACAACATCCAAACAATGCAAAACCCTCTCTTTGTCATTCTTAGGATTAGGACACAAGGAGGGAAGAACAATATCTTGGTTCAAATGAAAAGCAGAAACAACCTTAGGATGAAAGTCTGGCTTGAACCGAAAGACCACTTTATCCCAATGCCTCTCGAAGTAGGGCGCCTGGATAGTTAAGGCCGCCAATTCTGAGACACGCCGGACAGAAGTGATCGCTACCAAGAAGACAATCTTCTGAGTCAGGGTAGACAAAGCAATATCTTGCAAAGGCTCAAAAGGAGGAGCCTGAAGAGCCGAAAGAACCAAATTCAAATCCCAAACAGGGAGTAATGGTTTCCTGGGAGGCCGCACATGTGTAACCCCCTGGAAAAAAGTTTTAACTAAAGGTTTAAGCGCAACACGCTTCTGAAAAAAGACAGATAAGGCAGAGACCTGCCCTTTCAATGTACTTAGCTGGAGACCAGAGTCCAGCCCTGATTGTAAAAACTCCAGAATCCTGGGGACCGAAAGGACCCTACAAGGAAAAGATCTTATCTCACACCAAGTGATATAGGCTTTCCAAGTCCTATAGTAGGTGACGGAAGAAGACTTCTTCCGGGCACTGATCAGAGTCTTAATGACTGAATCAGAAAGACCCTCCTCTTTCAGGATGGAAGTTTCAGCCGCCAGGCCATCAAACCCAGTGCTGGTAAATTGAGGTAACACAATTGACCCTGAGTGAGCAGATCGGGCCGAAGAGGCAGAATGAACTGGTCCACTGCCAGCCAAACGATGTCTGCGAACCTTAATCGCTTTGGCCACCTTGGGGCCATGAGAACGGCGTACACCCTTTCCAGAGCCAACTTCTGAAGAATTCTGCCCAGCAAGGGCCACGGAGGAAACAGGTATAGAAATCCCAGAGCTCCTCAGTTCAGGGACCTGACGTCCACTGTCAGAGCCAGAGGATCCCGGGAGAGAGACACGAAGCTCGGGAGCCTGAGATAGAGATGAGGGGCCCACAGGTCCACCTCCGGAGTCTCCCATTGGAGACACAATAAGAGAACCACCCGAGGATGGAGAGCTTATTCTTCCAGACGGGGAGAGCACTTGCTCAACCGGTCCGCTACCTGTTCCATCACCTCTGGAATGTAAACCGCCGAGAGACAGGGAACATGGAACACTGCCCATGTCTGGATCAGGGACATTTCTCTGATGGGTAAGTGGGGCCTCCACTGCCCCTGAAGCCGCAGCTCCTTCCAGAATCTGTCCCACCCCGACAGACCGGTGTCCGTGGTGACACCTCTCCAAGGGAGGGTCAGGAAAGACCTGCCCTATACAAGATTGGTCGAGACCAATCACCACAGGAGGAACTGCCATACACGGGAGGACAATTGGAAGGACTGATCCAATAACAGAGGTTGCTGGACCCAACACGCTAGCAGAAATAGCTGAAGTGTTCTTGTGCGAATTTGGGCAAAAGAAAGACACACAGCGTCTTGATGAGAGTTCAGGCCGGGATGAACCGACCCCTGAATGGACCGCGAGGGAGGGTGAGACTCGAATTCCAGGTTGTGACCTGTCGACACTACCTCCTGGATCCATCTGCCTAGAACCACATGGTTCCAATGGTAGAAGTGTCGCAATAGTCCCCCCACCCGCACGGGTGAGGGCAGCCCCTCATTGCTGAGTGGGCTTATCAGCAGGCTTGGGCTTGGTGCCCCAGGACTGAGTGGGCCGGCCACGGCCCCTCCCCCGAGTCCAACCTGCGCCACTGGTAGCGGGAAAGGACGTACCTTTTCCCGCTCCGAACCTTTGAAAGGAAGGCCTACCGGAACTTGTCCCCCTGAAGGGACCACGAGGCCTTTTGTGTTGTGGCATCTTACCATCTTTTGCGACTGAATCAATTTTTCTCCCCAAACAGACGCAACCCCAAAAAGGGGAGGGCTGTGAGTACCTTTTTGGAAGCCGTGTCTGCTGACCACTGACGCAGCCATACTGACCTGCGAATAGCCACCAGCATAGCTGCCGCCTTGCTACTCATAGTCAGCGCATCGTCTTGAGCGGCCAGGACATAAGCCACAAAAGATTCACACTGCTTAAGTGCAGTGAACTGTTTGCAAGCGGGATCAAGATCCTGATATAGCCCCTGAATTAGGGACTTAATTGCCAATAGAAGAAGGGCTGAAGCACATACCGGGCGCAATGCTGACCCGGAATAGATAAAACCATGTCGAGCGTATTGGTCAATCCTGCTATCTTCCCCATCTTTGGGGACAGTGATCTCAGCAGATTGTACCATAGCCGAGCTGGAGAGTCCTAGTACAGGGGTATCGACGTCCGGAGGGACAGACCACAGCCTCACCAATTCTGGTGGAAAAGGATAACGCTTTTCCCAACTGGAAGGAATTCCAGATAACCGTGTGGGATGTTCCCATTCCTTAAGAACCACCCTCTCAAAGTGGTGCTGTCTGGGAAAGACCAAACTCGGCTGAGGCTCTTTAAATAACTGACCCTCTGGCGGGGCGGCCGCCTCAGGCGTATCTAAACTCAAAATATTAAACATTTGAGCCAGAATGGAGGGGGTGTCAAAAACAACCCCCTCTGACCAATCGCCGATCTCATCAGCCACATGCTGACCTGTCGGCTCATCTGACTCCGACGGGAGTTCATCCTCGTCAGGGGATCCATCGGACCATTCCACAGGTTCACAAAACTGGTTCTGAGGAGCCGAAGGTACCAGAGTCAGGTTCCTTCATTTTGTAGCGGTTTTAAACGCTGCTTTAACGGGCATCATTTTCCGGGGGCAGGGCTGTGCTGCTGCCTCGGAATGCGAATCCCCACTTTTGACAGTGTCATGCGGGGTCCGGAATAGGGATGGAGAGGTAGGAGATGATGAAGGATGCGATGGCACCGCAGCAACGGACTGGCGCGCAATAGTCTGTTTTGCACAAGGGATACAAATAAAGATATCATCAGCTGGGAGTGGAACCCCACAACCTACGCACCCCCCAAACGGAACAGCAGAACCGTTTCCGGAATCTACGGAAGCCTCCATATGGTGATTTATGGTATTCGCAATAATGGGACTTTTAAGGCATAAGCCGACCCGGGATGCCCCCTTCATTTTAGTAATGTCCCGGAAGGGAGGATTTATATAAACATTTTTTTTTTTTTTTTTTTAAGTTTAGGTCCCCTTTAATAGAAACTATATATACTTATATATAGTCTATGTATATAAACATTCAAATCAATCCCAATAATTAGCCAGGCACATAGAGCCGGAGGGCTAGCATAAGCAGGGATCCCAGGATCTGCAAGGCAAGAAAACAACCATCAGATCCTTCACATGTGTATAACATATAAGTATGGCACCAAGTGCCCTTAAATGACGCCCCCTTGATAATAGTGATTTCTCACTGTATTATTAAACAATATCTCCCATTTAACGGCCCCAACGGGAGGGGCCGCTTACCTGTACCGCAATCAGCCGGTAAGCCTGCAGCCAGCAGCCATGAGCCGGCAGAAGACAAAGTGCGGCCGTGCGCCCACGTGCCTTCCTGCTTTGAAGGAAGCTGGGACGCTGGGCCCGCCGCAGACGCCGCATGACGTCGGCGCCGCGTCAGCGGGCCCGCCCCCCCCCCCCTACGCTGATCAGCTGGAACACTTTACAGCTGATCCAGCACGCGCGTCCAGGCAGCGGAGGGTAAAAACCGCATGTGCTGACAAAGCTCAATGAATGCCAGGCGAGGAGAGGGGGGAGGGGGTAGGGGGCCACAAGCAACCAACTGCCAGAGAGGTGGCCAGCCCATACCCAGCGCAAGCTGCCCTAAAGCAGACCCAAAATATACACATGCTACAGTGAATGTATAAACATGATATATATGTTAACATGCAGTGATACAGTGAAACACACATACTAAAGCACACCCTCACCACCCCCCCAACAGGAGAGAAAGGGGCTACGGGGACCCTCGGGACAGGGGCATCCCATTTCCGGATCACCATGCCGGTTCGCCGCATTGCCCCACGCATGAGGTCGAGCGGTAGGAGATAAGCTCCTAGGCACTTAAAGTGCCATCTACCATTTGCCCGGTGAGCAGCCAAGGCTGGGAGGCTTCCTATTTCACCATAAAGGTATACAAACTCAAACCGGGCAGAAATAGACCAAAAGGGGGGTGGCGGGGTAAGAATACCCCGGCCTACCTGTAAGCAGGAGACTTCCAACTTCTGACTTGTCAGCAAGCAGAGAGAAAAATACTGGTGATTGAAGGGAGGTACCAGGTATATATAGGCCGGAAGGGGGCTCGTTACAAGACTTCCTCTCTGCACTACGTCACCTGCGGTGGATTAACCCCATGAAGTGATGAATATTTAAGAAGTGAAGCGGGGTGTGTGGCACACCAAGAATATAGATTATTGGCAGACATGGCAACAAAATTCAAAGCCTAACCAAACATCAATAATAAAATGAGGTTATTGCCGTTAACTTACCAAGGAGCCATGCACCGGAAAATTCCCCAGACTCAAACAGACGGTACAATCCAGATCGTCTAAGGATGAACGCATCATGGGATGAGCCTGGGTAGCCGGCGAGGACGCTAAGGAACCGCATGTCTGGGGCCACCACTGCCTGAACATTCAGTGAGTGGACCATTTTGCGGTTCCTGGGACAAAAAAAAGAGATAAAATTACATCAGTAAGCCTTTGGCAACAAGTTAAACACTAACTTCTAACACCATATAAGCCAAACGTGGGTGACCATAAATATACCAAGAACCAAGGACAGAAGGATTTATGGAACACAAAAAGGATTTGTCTGTTTCAAGAATATCAAAATACAAGTTAAGTGTGTATTTAATTAAAAGTGTTTGCCTAAGGAGCACATGTCAATTGGGGACCAACTAAATAATGGACCATTCTTTCAATGGCACTCTTGGCTAGGAGGGACTGTTTGTAAGGAGGGAATCTTTCAAAGGGTGGAATTATTTTAAGGATTTGTCGTCACAAGGAGGGACTAATTATAATGATTGTTACATTTAAAGGAGGTATACATTTCAATTAGGCATTAATTAGAATGAGGAAATAATTCCACGGAGGGTATTTTTTTAAAGGAGGGATAATTAACAAGGAGGGATAATTAACCAGAATGGATAATTACAAGGAGGGGTGCCTGTAAAGGTACTCGTCGGCAGCAAGAGGCACCAGGGCAATGTGGGTACAGTCAATGGCACCCATGACGTTGGGCAGATCGGCGATATTATAAAAACCAAGCTTAATGGCGTTTCTGGCTACCATATGATCAGGAAAAAAAATATATTTGTGGGTTATGGTAGGCATGCCTTCAAAAAAATTGGAGAGAGCGCGGCTCAGTGTAGGCTGTGAGATCCCCACGGAGAGGGCCTTTGGAACGAGCCACTCGCCAAAAATTGCAGGCAGCCAAGCATCTTGGTCATACCTGAAATCGCTTGCCCCTTCCTTGTGGTGCGGGCTAACCATGGCCGCAGCTCACTATACAAGTTATGGAGGGAAGCGCGATTAAGCCTGGTGAGCTTGAACAGCTCAACGTCATGCATGCCATTGATGTCCAAGCGTCGCCGTCGGTGCAATCTGGACTCAGACCTCCGGACGATCTCAATGCCAAGGAGAAGCAAATCTTGATGCTCCTCAAAGTCACTAGAGCCGTCCATACTGCTAGCCTGCTAGTTCCGACGTCAAAATGGTCCCGTAAGGGGATCGGCAAACAAATGGGTTTATTGGCTCGTGGACCCTCGGAAATCGGCTCTCTGAATTAATCGCCAGCCCATTGCAATTACGGAAGTTATCTGAACGAAAAATTTCAGATTGGGATCCGAAAATGTGCCGAACTTCCGCAAAACTTCCGATTTCCTTTGGATCAGCGAAAGAGCATATACGTTTATGTTCGCTCGTTCGTGCGAGTAGAAAATGGCCGAAAAAAAGCAAAAAAAAAGACTAACACCAACAAAAACTTTCACAGACAGCTACAGAAGTCCAGACGAATGTGTATTTGAATCGAGCCTAATGTCCTGATTCAAATGAAAGGCAGACACAACCTTAGGCAGAAAGTCTGGCTTGAAGCGGAACACCACCTTGTCCTGGTGTGTCTCATAGTAGGGGGGCTGGATGAAGAGCGCCGCCAACTCAGACACACGTCTAACAGAGGTGATAGCCACCAAAAAGACAACTTTGAGAGTAAGAATGGCCAGGGCAGCATCCTGCACAGGTTCAAAGGGAGCACCCTGCAAGGCTGACAAAACCAAGTTCAAATCCCAAACAGGCACCATAGGCTTACGTGGGGGACGCACATGAGTAACCCCCTGGAAAAAAGTCCTGATCAGAGAATGCTGAGCAAAGGACTTCTGGAAGAAAACAGCCAGGGCAGAAACCTGACCCTTCAGAGTACAGAGTTGGAGCACCATCTCCAATCCATGCTGCAGGAACTCCAGGATCCTGGGAATAGAGAACATACGACAGGGAAGAGACCTAGGTTCACACCAGTCAATGTAGGCACGCCAAACCCTGTAATAAATGGAAGAAGACTTCTTCCTAGCCTTTATCATGGTATCAACAACCAAGGTAGACAGCCCCTTCTCCATCAAGATGGAGGTTTCAGCAGCCAGGCCGTCAAAGCCATAGTTTGTAAATTGGGATGGTGTAAGGGGCCCTGAGTGAGCAGGTCTGGCACCCTGGGCAGAACGTACTGATCTACTGCCAGCTGCACCACGTCTGCGAACCACACTCTTCTTGGCCACCTGGGGGCCCCCAGAATTGGGGGAATGGAGGAAAAACATACAGGAGCTGAAAGTCCTGCCATGACATTGCTAGGGCATCCGATGCCAAGGCCAGAGGATCCTGGGACAGGTAGACAAAGGCCGGGAGCTTGTGATTGTGACGGGACGCAAACAGATCCACATCTGGTTTGCCCCAACGGTGACACAGAGATTGGAACACCCTGTTGCAGAGGGACCATTCTCCCTGCCGAGAGGTCCCCCTGCTCAGAGAGTCTGCTAGCAGATTTTTTCTGGGATGTACACCGCAGATATGCAGGGAACATTGGCCTCCGCCCAGTTCAGGATCAGAGCCACTTCCTGGAGGGCCCTCTTGCTCCGGGTCCCTCCCTGATGATTGATGTAGGCAACTGCCGTCTGGTTGTCCGAGCACACCTGAACAGGCAGGCCTCGAAGGTGATGAGTCAACTGGGCCAGAACCAACCTGATCGCCCTGGAACTGCAGGGACTTCCAGAAACCCCCCCAACCTGACAGTCTGGCATTCGTGGTGACCGTCTCCCAGGAGGGGGGCAGAAAGGATCTGCCCCCCAACAGGTTCCTGGAGTCCAGCCACCACGAGAAGGACCGCCTGACCAGGGGGGAAAGCACAAAGACCCGGTCCAGGGACGCAGGGTTCTTGTCCCATACTGACAAGAGGTGGAGTTGCAGAGGCCTCAAGTGGAACGGAGCATAAGGGACCGCCTCGAAGCACGCCACCATCAGGCCCACCAGCTGCATTCCCTGCCTGATGGAGGGATGATGACAAGATAGTAGGAACTGGACCTGCGCAATTAGACTGTCCACCTTCTGTTGAGGAAGAAAAAATACAATTCTGTGAAATACTCACCTGTAGAATTGGTATTATATGCATACAGCACGTCCTGCTCCAGATGTAGTAATTACATGTGGGTAATCCTCCGCCTGAGGCGCTGTTCACTGCAGACATGTAGAAAACAGGCTCCTCCCGGCCCTACATATACCGAGGGACCTCCCACAAATCCCCAGCATTGAAAAGCAGTGAGAGGAGAAGCCAGGAGAAACCAACCACCCAAAAACTGCCAATAATAGCAATGATAACACCAATCACCAAACAGGGGATCCAGAACAATGTGAAACCAGGGTGGGTTGGAGCAGGACGTGCTGTATGCATATAATACCAATTCTACAGGTGAGTATTTCACAGAATTGTATTATTCTAAGCATACAGCACGTCCTGCTCCAGATGTAGTAATTACATGTGGGACATCCAATAGCAGTGTCCGTAAAGTAGGGTGGGATCCCCAACAGAAAAGGCAACAGCAAGCAGTTTAAACTACTGCCGCCTGCAAAACCTTGCGGCCAAACACAGCATCAGCTGAGGCCCTAACATCAACCTTGTAAAACTTAGTAAAGGTATGAACGGAAGACCAAGTAGTGGCCTTGCAAACTTGTTCCACAGAGGCCTGGTGCTGAAAAGCCCAATAAGCCCCAACAGCTCGAGTAGAATGAGCAGTAAGACGGAAGGGGGGAGACTTCCCCTTAGTAGTATAGGCTTGAACCACAGCCTGACGAATCCATTTACTGATGGTAGACTTGGCGGGAGCCAAACCCTTCCTAGGCCCGTGAGGCACAACGAAGAGAGCATCAGTCTTCCGGAAGGCCTTAGTGATAATTAGGTAATACTTGACGCACCTAACCACGTCCAATGAATGCAAAACCCTCTCCTTAGGGTTACTAGGATTAGGGCACAGAGAAGGAAGTACGATATCTTGATTCAAATGAAAAGCAGACACCACTTTAGGTAGAAAGTCTGGCTTGAAGCGGAACACCACCTTATCCTGGTGTCTCTCATAGTAGGGAGGCTGAATAGATAAGGCAGCCAACTCAGACACGAGCCTAACAGAAGTGATAGCTACCAAGAAGACAACCTTGAGCGTGAGAACAGCGAGAGCAGCCTCCTGAATAGGCTCAAAAGGAGCACCCTGCAGGGCCGATAAAACCAAGTTTAAATCCCAAACAGGTACCATAGGCTTTCGAGGGGGACGCACATGAGTGACCCCCTGAAAGAAGGTCTTGATAAGGGGACGCTGGGCAAAGGTCTTCTGAAAGAAGATAGACAGGGCCGAAACCTGGCCCTTCAGAGTACTAAGCTTAAGACCTAAGTCTAGACCATGTTGTAAAAACTCCAGCACACTAGAGACTAAAAATTCCTGACAGGGAAGAGACCTGGACTCACACCAGTCAATGTAAGAACGCCAGACTCTATAATAGATAGCAGAAGAATTCTTTTTCCTGGCTTGCACCATAGTAGCCACTACAGATGCAGACAAACCCTTTTCCATCAGGATGGAGGTTTCAACAGCCAAGCCGTCAAAGCCAGAGTTAGTAAATTGGGATGGCGTAGAGACCCCTGAGTTAGAAGATCTGGCAACCTTGGCAGATCGTACTGATCTACTGCCATTTGAACCACGTCTGCGAACCACACTCTTCTTGGCCACCTTGGGGCCACCAGAATCACGGGTACCCCTTCCAGAGCAATCTTGCGCAGGACTCTGCCTAGAAGGGGAATTGGTGGAAACACATACAGGAGCCGAAACTCCCTCCAAGACATTGACAGGGCATGCGTGGCAAGAGCCAGAGGATCCTGAGACAAGGATACAAAGCTCGGGAGCTTGCGATTGTGACGGGACGCAAACAGATCCACATCTGGCACACCCCAACGGTGACACAGGGACTGAAATACCCTGTTGCAGAGGGACCATTGCCCCTGACGGGACGACCCCCTGCTCAGAGCATCTGCCAGCAGGTTCTCCGCCCCCGGAATGTAGACAGCCGAGATGCATTGGACATTGGCCTCCGCCCATGCTAGAATCAAAGAAACTTCCTGGAGAACCCCCTTGCTCCGGGTCCCTCCCTGATGGTTGATGTGGGCAACCGCCGTTCTGTTGTCTGAGCGTACCTGAACCGCCAGACCCCTCAGTTGATGGGTCAATTGTTCCAGCACCAATCTGACCGCCCTGAGTTCCAAGACATTGATAGGCAGATGGGCCTCCTGAGGGCCCCACCTCCCCTGGAAGCGCAGGGACTTCCAGAATCCCCCCCAACCCGACAGACTGGCATCCATTGAGACCGTCTCCCAGGAGGGAGCCAGGAAGGATCTGCCCCTTGTCAAGTTCTTGTGGTCCAACCACCACGCAAGGGATTGTCTGACCGAGGGGGGAACCACCCATATCCCGTCCAAGGACGCTGGGTTCTTGTTCCAAACTGACAGAAGGTGAAGTTGCAGGATTCTCAAATGAAACTGGGCAAAGGGCACCGCCTCGAAGCTTGCCACCATCGAGCCCACCAACTGCATTCCCTGCCGGATGGAGGGATGAGGGCTCGAAAGCAGGGACATCGCCTGCGTTGTCAGAGCTTCCACCTTCTGCTGAGGAAGGAATATCCTTGACTGAACTGTATCCAGAATCATCCCCAGGAACGGGGTCACTGAGGAGGGGGACAGAGAGGACTTGGGGTAATTGATCACCCAGCCGAATGACTCCAGGGTGGACACTACTAACTGAGTGCCAACAAAGAGGTTCAGATGAACCCGCAATATACGACCCTACCAACCAATAATGAGGACGCCTGGGGTAACCCAAGACACCTGAACAGATTGGGCTGGTATGGTACCGGGCTCAAAGCCTAATGCAGCAACAATAAACGGGGCTTATTGGGTACCCCCAAAAAAAGAAACAGCGACAGAGCTCCGGTTAACTACACCACGCCACTACAAAAATACTTAAATACAGTGAAATACAATATATCATTATAATTTATTTGTACATACTATAAATATTATAGGGATGAACCCAGCCATTCATCCAATATAGTCCCACACCAGCGCACCTCCTCCACAGAAAAATCAATAAATAAACTAATTGATCATAATGAATTCATAAATAATTTATTAGGAGCTATCCACAAAAAATCACATACCAACACAATTAAAAAACATACAAGACAAAACCGCACATTATTTGTACATACTAAGTAGAAATTTAAGACATCAAAATCCACAATACATAGGAGTGGACACAACAACAACAATATTCATGGTGACACATAAGAGAACAACATGTACAGACAATATAAATATACAAATATCATACAAATATAAGTAAAACAACAATTAGATCATATTGCAGTGTGTTTAATCCATGACCATAATGGCTCTGGGCGGACTAGTTTCGCCTGCATCCCAGGCTTCTTCAGCGCCCCTTTGTTCACTCTATTTCAATATTATATCATAGAAAATAAACAACAAGAAGAAAAAAGAAATTTTTTTTTTTTTTTTAAATACAAAATTATAACATCTAAAGCCACATCGCAAACATACAATAAACATTAGGAAAATCAAATCCAATATCAAAAAGCATCAATCCATATGGATGATCATTGTTTAAGGCACAATACCTGTTCTAGGAAAACACACACAGATCCTGGCTTGGGAAACCGACTTTTGGGTCAAGATGTATCAATGGTTGCTCAAGGACTAGAAATATTCAACTAAAGGCACACCACGTAAAACTGGTCTAGGCAGAGTTAAATATAGAATGGAATTAGGATAGACCGCGGAAAATCAGAAAAGATCAGAAATAATCAAACACAATATTGGGACAATCTGTGGCACTGAACAAGGAAAAAAGGGAGCCCTAATTAAATAACAGTAAATATCTAACGAATGTTATGCAACAGTTTTTATTTGTTTAGGAGCATGATCTTTTTTATATATATAAACCACAACTTCTTAAGAGAAATGTTAAAATGTAATATACACAGCCTAATGTCAAACAAATGAATAAAACCAATACCTTGGAGTCCTTTCTCAATGCGCCTCCCTACTTCCCTAGGAGACCACCCAGCGTGGAAGTCTCCCCATCGAGGTGCTGCTACCCAGCCGTCAGCGTGCCAGAAGGACAAGCACGTGCAGCCGGGTTGACGGCATGCGCGTCTAAAAAGCCTCCCCCAGCCGTTCCCGCCGCTATAAAGGCGGCGGTTTCCGGCGGGGCTGGGGCAGAGCATCCCCGCCAATGACGTATGGAGGACGGGCCGAGCGTGCGGTGCCGGCCGCCGACGCCGAAGACACTCCTTCAACCAGATACACTGATAATGGAGGAGGCCAGAGCATCATGCGCCGGCCCCGCACGTCACGGCCACGCCCCCCGTCAATAACAGCACCTCTAGCTGTTGTTGCCGCAGACCATGGACATACCATGGATACTGCTAGTCGCATATACTGTTCATTCCCCTTTCTACTCCCAAGACCATATCTAATCTAGTAATTATCAGCTATACGTTCCATTATATTACTACTATGCCTCAACTAAATATTTTATTTTATACCGGAATCAGTAAATAATAAATAATTCGTAAATACACAAGAACCATTAAAATTCATTGATGTCTAATAAGCCAATGATATTAAGCGGGAGGGAGAAAGAATAAAAATAAATATAATATAAAAGTAAAAATAATAATAAAAGAAAAAAAAAAAAAATTATGAAAATGTTGAAATAATAAACTGAAATAAATGATTTAAATTAAATCAAATTAAATTGAATTATTCAAATTAAATTAAATTAAATCAAAAAGAATAAATTAAATTGATCAAATTAAATGAAATTAAAATAAAATTAAATCAAAATAAATTAAATTAAATCAAATTAAAATAAATTGAATTAAATTAAATCAAATTAAATCGAATTAAATCAAATCAAATTTAATAAAATTAAATTAAATTCGATCAAAATAGATTAAATTAAATCAAATTAAATTGAATTAGATTAAATTAAATCAAAATGAATTAAATTAAATCAAATTAAATTAAATTAATATGAATTAAATTAAATTGAATTAAATTATAAAAAAAAAAAAAAAAAAAAAGCAGCACATTAGACTGGCAACAACAGGCTCAGAACCACAGATGCCCCAACATGTATCTATCAATCCGACCTATCAGAATAGACATCTCAAGATTGACCTGTACAAAAAAAATTTTTTTTTGAATACATATTATACGAATTGAACTCTCAAGACCGCATGAAAAGACAAACAGTATAAGTCGGCCTTCCCCAACCAGGAACCTGTGTCAAACATAATTTAGTTTTTGTACAAAAAAAAAAAAAAAAAAGGGAAAACACGACCATATGGCAAAGTATTAATGGATGACCCTGAATAAATATCAATTAACCCCAAAAAATACCATTTTGTGAGTACTCACCTGAAAAATGGATATTGTTGGTGTGCCACACACCCCGCTTCACCTTTAATATTCTTCACGATTTGGTTACTCACCGCCAGGTGACGCTGTGCAGAGAGGAAGTCTTGTAACGAGCCCCCTTCTGGCCTATATATACCTGGTACCTCCCATTTATCACCAGTGTATTAAAAAGCAGAAAGACAAGGTACCAGTATTTTAACGGTAACCTCCAAATAAATCAATATAAATAAAAGCTTCACCATATAAAGGATTCGGAATACCAAAAAGGGTGGGAGTGAAGCGGGGTGTGTGGCACACCAACAATATCCATTTTTCAGGTGAGTACTCACAAAATGGTATTATTCTTGGTGTGCCACACACCCCGCTTCACCTTTAATATTCTTCACGATTGGGACATCCAAAAGCAGTGTCCACAAGGGATGGGCATCCCAAGGCCAGGTGAAGCATAACTTAAATGACTGCAGTCTGCAGAACTTTGCGGCCCAAAAAAGCATCCGCTGAGGCTCGCACATCAACTTTGTAAAACTTAGAAAAAGTATGAACAGAAGACCAAGTGGTGGCCTTACAAACTTGTTCAACAGAAGCTTGGTGCTGAAAAGCCCAAGACGCTCCAACGGCGCGAGTAGAATGAGCAGTGATACGAAAAGGGGGAACTTTCCCCTTAGCAGAATAGGCCGCCGTAACGGCCTGACGTATCCATTTGCTAATGGCAGATTTGGCTGGTGCCAAACCCTTCTTAGGCCCACAGGGCACAACAAAAAAGGCATCCGTCTTACGAAAAGGAGACGTGATAATCAAGTAGTACTTAACACAGCGTACTACATCCAAACAATGCAAAACCCTCTCTTTGTCATTCTTAGGATTAGGACACAAGGAGGGAAGAACAATATCCTGATTCAAATGAAAAGCAGAAACAACCTTAGGAAGAAAGTCTGGCTTGAACCAAAAGACCACTTTATCCTGATGCCTCTCAAAGTAGGGCGCCTGGATAGACAAGGCCGCCAACTCTGAGACACGCCGGACCGAAGTGATAGCTACCAAGAAGACAATCTTCTGAGTCAGGGTAGACAAAGCAATATCTTGCAGAGGCTCAAAAGGAGGAGCCTGCAGAGCAGAAAGAACCAAATTCAAATCCCAAACCGGGAGTAATGGTTTCCTGGGAGGCTGCACATGCGTAACCCCCTGGAAAAAAGTTTTAACTACAGAATGAAGCGCAAAACGCTTCTGAAAAAAGATAGATAAGGCAGAAACTTGCCCTTTCAAAGTACTTAGCTGAAGACCAGAGTCCAGCCCAGATTGTAAAAACTCCAGAATTCTAGAGACCGAGAAGACCCTACAAGGAAAGGATCTAATCTCACACCAAGCGATATAGGCCTTCCAAGTCCTATAATAGATTATAGAAGAAGACCTCTTTCGGGCACTGATCAAAGTCTTAACGACTGAGTCAGAAAGACCCTCCTCCTTCAAGATGGAGGTTTCAGCAGCCAGGCCGTCAAACCCAGCGCTGGTAAATTGGGGTAACACAACCGACCCTGAGTGAGCAGATCGGGCCGAAGAGGCAGAACGAACTGGTCCACTGCCAGCCGAACGATGTCTGCGAACCACACTCGCCTTGGCCACCTTGGGGCCACGAGAACGGCGGACACCCTTTCCAGAGCCAACTTCCGAACCACCCTGCCCAGCATGGGTATCGGAGGAAACAGGTATAGAAATCCCAGATCCCCCCAACTCAGGGACATGGCGTCCACTGCCAGAGCCAAAGGATCCTGGGAGAGCGACACGAAGTTCGGGAGCCTGTGATTGTGACGAGAGGCAAACAGGTCCACCTCTGGTGTCCCCCATTGGAGACACAGTGAGCGAAAAACCTGAGGATGGAGAGCCCATTCTCCCAAACGGGGAGAGCCCCTGCTCAACCGGTCCGCTTCCGGGTTCTCCACTCCTGGAATGTATACCGCCGAGAGACAAGGAACATGGGCCTCTGCCCAGGTCAGGATCAGGGACACCTCTCTGAGAGCACTCAGACTGCGAGTCCCTCCCTGATGATTGATGTAAGCAACCGCTGTTCGATTGTCTGAACGCACCTGGACCGGAAGGCCCAAAACGTGTTGAGTCAGGAGAGCAAGAACCCGATGGATGGCTCTCAGTTCCAGAATATTGATGGGTAAGTGGGCCTCTTGAGGCCCCCACTGCCCCTGGAACTGCAGCTCCTTCCAGAATCCGCCCCATCCCGACAGACTGGCGTCCGTGGTGACAATTTCCCAAAGAGGGGTCAGGAAAGACCTGCCCTTCACGAGATTGGTCGAGACCAACCACCACTGGAGGGACTGCCGGACCCGGGAGGACAACTGGAAGGGCTGATCCAGCGACCGAGGCTGCCGGTCCCAAGACGCCAACAGAAAAAGCTGAAGCGTCCTTGTGTGAAATTGAGCAAAAGGAACTGCCTCGAAGGAGGCAACCATCAACCCTACCAGCCTCATCCCCAGACGGATGGACGGCAGAGGATTGGAAAGTAGGACCCGAGCCAACTCCTGAATCAGATGAATTTTGGACTGGGGGAGAAACACTCTGTGCTGATGAGAGTCCAACTGCATCCCCAGAAAGGACACCACCCTGGCCGGAGAGAGGGAGGACTTGGAGAAGTTGATCACCCAACCAAAGCTTTCCAGCGTGGAGACCACCATCCTGGTGTCTGTCTCCGATTGATTGAGTGACGGAGCCATGATGAGAAGGTCGTCCAAATAGGGTACGACACGAATGCCCCGAGATCTGAAAATGGCCATCACCCCTGCCAGCACCTTGGTGAACACTCTTGGAGCCGAGGTAAGGCCAAACGGAAGTGCCACGAATTGAAAATGCTGATCTTCCATCACGAATCGAAGAAAACGTTGATGAGCGTGGCAGATGGGAACATGAAGATAAGCATCCTTGATGTCTATGGACGTCATGAAGTCCCACTGTCGAAGGGAACCGACGGCCGTACGCAAAGTTTCCATGCGAAACTTCCGAAAAACGGATGAACTTGTTGAGTAATTTCAGGTCCAGGACGGGACGAACAGACCCGTCCTTTTTGGGGACTGCGAAAAGATTGGAGTAGAAACCGATGCCCATCTCTAAGCGCGGTACCGGCCGGATGACCGCCATCTCTAACAGATTCTTTACCGCCGCCAGGAGCCCCTGTGCGGCCAAAGGATCGATGGGCACCCGAGACCGAAAGAAACGTGAAGGAGGGCGAGACTCGAATTCAAGTTTGTAACCGGACGACACTATCTCCCGGATCCATCTGTCCAGAACCTTCTGGTTCCAAACCAGGGAGAAGTGTCTCAATCGTCCCCCCACCCGCACGGGTGAGGGCAGCCCCTCATTTCTGAGCGGGCTTATCAGCAGGTTTGGGCTTGGTGCCCCAGGACTGAGTGGGACGGCCACGGCCCTTCCCCCGAGTCCAACCTGCACCTCTAGTAGCGGGAAAGGAAGCCCCCCTACCCGCTCTGAATCCCCGAAAGGAAGGTCTACCAGAACTTGCCCCCCGAAAGGGACGACGAGGCTTCTTACGTTGGGGCATTTTACCACCTTTGGCAACTGAATCAATCACCAAACAGCCGCAACCCCAAAAAGGGGAGAGCTGTGAGCACCTTTTTAGAAGCTGCGTCCGCCGACCACTGGCGCAGCCATACTGCCCGACGAATAGCCACCAGCATTGCAGCTGTCTTGCTACTCATAGCCATCGCATCGTCCTGAGCGGACAGAACATAGGAAACAAAAGACTCACACTGCCTGAGAGCAATAAGCTCCTTGCAAGTGGGATCAAGATCCACACACAGACCCTGAATTACAGATCTAACCGCCAATAGAAGAAGCGCTGAAGCACACACCGGGCGCATCGATGACCCGGCGTAACTAAAACCATGGCGAGCGTACTGGTCAATCCGACGATCCTCACCATCCTTAAGGGCAGTAGTCTCAGCAGACTGCACCATAGCCGTGCTGGAGAGCCCTAGTACAGGGGTATCGACGTCAGGAGAAACCGACCAAAGCTTCACCAATTCTGGCGGAAAGGGATAACGTTTCTCCCAACTGGAAGGAATTCCAGTTAACCGCGTGGGATGTTCCCATTCCTTGAGCACAATTTTCTCAAAGTGGTGTTGTCTGGGAAAAACCAAAGGCGGCTGAGGGACATTAAACAACTGACCCTTAGGCAGGGTGACGGCCTCAGGTGGATCTAAATTCAAAATTTCAAACATTTGAGCCAGAATGGAGGGGGTGTCACGAAAACCCCCCGCAGACAAATCGCCAATAGCATCAACCTCAAGCTGATCTGCAGGCTCATCTGACTCCACCAAAAATTCTCCCTCCTCGTCCAGGGAGCAATCGGACCAATCCACAGGCTCACATACTTCATCCTGTGCAGCCGGAGGTACCGGAGTCAGGTGCTTCCGTTCGCAGTGGTCTTTAACCCTGCTTTAATGGAAACTATTTTCTCGAGGTTGGCCAACCGTGCCGCCACCTCGGATTGCGAATCCCCACTCTTGACAATGTCACGCGGGGTCCGGAACAGGGAGGGAGGGGTAGGGGATGATGGAAGTTGCGAAGGGCCAGCAGCCGGAGCAACGGACTGACGCGCAATACTCTGCTTTGCACAAGGAATGCATACAAAAACATCATCAGCTGGGAGTAATATCGGAAGCCTCCATATGGTGATTTATGGTATTCGCAAAATTTTGGGTTTAAAGGCATAAGCCACCCGGGATGCCCCTTTATGTTAATGTCCCGGGAGGGAGGATTTAATTAATGATAATAAAGGTCCCCCTTAAAAAATAATAGTATATAAATTTTTTTTTTTAAATATATGTATATATATATATATATAAATATATAAATATGTCCCAATTAGGAGAAAAAGAGACTAGCCAGGCAAATATAGAACCGGGAGGCTACTAATTGAGGGAATCCCAGGATCTGTGGGGAAGAGAGACAACCCAACAGTCAGACCCCCAAAAATGGCAACAAGTATATACACAATACAGAGCACAAGAGTGCAAGGAAAAAACATGGCCTCTGATTTATTATTTTATTTATTTTTTTTTAAAAAACCTAAACACTCAGAGACCATAAATAAAATAGACGGCCTCACACAAGGTGAGGCCGCTTACCTTGGCCGCAAAACGTCAGCGTGATGGCAGCGGTGGAGCCGAGCTGCAGAGCACGTCCACGGAGGCAACAGTAGCAGCAGCACAGAGACGTGTGGCCCCGAGCCCCGCACACAGCCTCCTAATGAGCCAGGAGGAAGTGCGGCCGGGGCCGGTGAACGACGGGCCGCCGGACACGCCCCCCCCGCCGAATTTGAAAGTGCAAGCCGCCGAACAGCGGTGAAGGCAATCAGAGGGCAGAACAAGCCCTCAGTAAATAGAGACAAAGGGGGGAGGGGAAAAGATGGAGACACTAGGCAGCCTGAGCTGCCCCAGAACATCCCCACTGCCCGCACAAAAAGACAAGGGGAAGGGGGGAGGGGAAGCTGAAAAGATGCAAACAGTCAAAAACAAAACAGCCCGCCCCAGTCCCCCTAAAGCTGACCCAAAGCTCTGGCCCAACAGGCCAGCAGCAAACATACAGTGAAACAACACACACACACAGCCCTCTACCCCCCCCCCCATAGTGAAGGGACCGCAACGGGAGAGTAAGGGGCTAAGGGGACCCTCGGGACAGGGGCATCCCACTTCCGGATCACCATGCCGGATAGCCGCATTGCCCCCAAAAGAGGGGGTCGAGCGGAGGAGATAAGCTCCTAGGCACCTACAGTGCCGTCTACCAATTGCCCAGTGAGCAGCCTAGGCTGGGAGGCTTTCATTCCACCATAAAGGTACAAACAATCAAAAACCGGGCAGAAATAGACCAAAAGGGGGTGCCGGGGTAAGACCCCGGCTACCTGCAAGCAGGAGACTTCAATCTTCTGTCTTGTCGTCATGCAGAGAGAAAAACACTGGTGATAAATGGGAGGTTCCAGGTATATATAGGCCGGAACAAGACTTCCTCTCTGCACAGCGTCACCTGGCGGTGAGTAACCCAATCGTGAAGAATATTAAAGGTGAAGCGGGGTGTGTGGCACACCAAGAATAGGTACATAACTAATTGTCTCATTCAATCCCGGAAAACAATGGGCCTTGAATCGTTGGATCCATTGAGTTTCCCTCTGGAGGGTCATCTTTTCGATGTCCCCTCCTCGAGGATTTCTATGTATCCTGTCAATGCCAACTACATGCATTTCTAATGGATTTTGTTTATGATGGTAAAAAAAATGTCTCCCCACCGGGGTTTTCCTATTACCTGTCTTAATGTCATATGTGTGTTCGTAAATCCTTTTACGCAGCTCTCTATTCGTTTTCCCTATATAAAAGCGCTCACAAGTGCAAATAAGAGCGTAAATGATGTTCAGACTTTTGCAATTCATGAAATGTTTTAGCTTGATTGGTGGAAACTCTCCCAGCTTAATGCTTTTTGTTTGTTGAACATATAGGCACATCGTGCACGATTGACACTTGTACATGCCTACTGTGTTACAGTATGTAGGCTTTTTCATCGGGAGGTAGTGGCTTTGTACTAGTTGATCTCGTAAGTTCCTTGATCTACGATACACAAACTTAGGTTTCTTTGATATAAGTTTACTAAGACTGGTATCGTTTTGCAGGACATGCCAGTGTCTATAAAATATATCTCTTATATACTTGTGGTGGACAGAGTAAGTCAATATCATCGAGGGAAACGGATCATTTCGACTCCTTCGGGGTTTATATAATAATTGGTCTCTAGGGCTCTTCTTGGCCCTCAAATATGCTTTCTGCAGTGTGATCCTATCATATCCTCTATTTATCATTCTTTCAAAAATACCATCGGCTGCATGTTGGAAATCCACGTCGGAAGAACAGTTCCGGCGGGCCCTCACGTACTCTCCATACGGAAAAATTTTTTTCAAAAGTGGTTGGGGATGAGCACTCGTTGCTCGAAGCATGGTGTTCGCTGCTGTTGGTTTCCGAAAAAATGTAGTTGTAATTTGACCTTCCCGATCCAGCATAATAGTTAAATCAAGGAAGTTAATCATTGTCTGACTAAAATCAAGAGTGAATTTTAGATTGAGTTGATTTCTGTTTAATTCCTCCACAAACTCTAACAACTTGTTCTCTGTGTCGGTCCAGACAAAGAAAATATCATCGATATACCTGTGCCACGTCTCCACGTGGCACAGGTATCTCGACCCACAATCCCCTCTCCCACCCACCCACCCAGATACAGGTTGGCATATGATGGGGCACACGTAGTCCCCATCGCCATACCCTGTATCTGGTGGTAAAGGATGTTGTTAAACAAGAAGAGATTGTGGGTGAGGATGAATTGCAATAATTCAAGCAAAAACATATTGTGATCATGGACATCCAAAGGTAACTCGTTGAGGAATACTCAAATATTCTGTATGCCTAAAGCATGTGATATGCTAGAATACAGGGCCTCCACGTCCAGGCCCACCAAGAAGGACCGGGGGGCCATGCTCATCCCATCAAGGACCTGGAGCAGATGCCCCGTGTCCTTGAGGAAGGAGGGTAGTTGATGGACTAATGGCTGGAGGAAATGGTTGACGTATCGGCTGGCCCTGTCGGTGAGGGAGCCCATGCCCGACACTATAGGTCCGCCCGGAGGTACAGTGATGGATTTATGTACCTTGGGCAGAGCATAAAAAGTGGATGTAACCTGGCATGGGAGCTTAAGGAAAGAGCCAGTCGCGGCGTCGACCACCCCCCTGGTAACAGCCTGTCCAATCAAACGATGGTAGGCCTCCGAGTCCGCCCTGAGCCTGGACATGGGGGCCCTGGCATACCAATCCTCATTAGAAAGAATTCGAAAACACATCTGCTCATATTGTAGTTTATTCATAATCACAATATTCCCGCCTTTATCAGCTGGTTTAAAAATAAGATCTTGATCCATTTCGAGTTCCTTTAAAGCCTGTTTAAGTTCAAAAGAGATATTGTGTTTCTTGATAGATGGCAACCGTTCTAAATCCGATGTCACCAAACCAACGAACGCTGCAACATGAGCATTTAGGTTCAAAGGAGGGAAGAAAATACCATTTTGTGAGTACTCACCTGAAAAATGGATATTGTTGGTGTGCCACACACCCCGCTTCACTTCTAAATATTCATCACTTAATGGGTTAACTCGCCGCCAGGTGACGTAGTGCAGAGAGGAAGTCTTGTAACGAGCCCCCTTCCGGCCTATACACACCTGGTACCTCCCCTCAACCACCAGTATATTAAAAAGCAGAAAGACAAGGTACCAGTATTCCACCAGTAACCTCAAAATCAATTTTGATATAAATAAAAAGGCTTCACCATATAAAGGCTTTGGTAATACCGAAAAGGGTGGGAGTGAAGCGGGGTGTGTGGCACACCAACAATATCCATTTTTCAGGTGAGTACTCACAAAATGGTATTATTCTTGGTGTGCCACACACCCCGCTTCACTTCTAAATATTCATCACTTAATGGGACATCCAAAAGCAGTGTCCACAAGGGAAGGGCATCTCAAGGCCAGGTGAAGCATAACTTAAATGACTGCAGTCTGCAGAACGTTGCGGCCAAAAACAGCATCCGCTGAGGCTCGCACATCAACTTTGTAAAACTTAGAAAAAGTATGAACAGAAGACCAAGTGGCGGCCTTACAAACTTGTTCAACAGAAGCTTGGTGCTGAAAAGCCCAAGACGCCCCAACGGCGCGAGTAGAATGAGCAGTGATACGAAAAGGGGGAACTCTTCCCTTAGCAGAATAGGCCGCAGTAACGGCCTGACGTATCCACTTGCTAATGGTAGATTTGGCTGGTGCCAAACCCTTCTTAGGCCCATGGGGCACAACAAAAAAGGAATCCGTCCTACGAAAAGGAGACGTGATAATCAAGTAGTACTTAACACAGCGTACTACATCCAAACAATGCAAAACCCTCTCTTTGTCATTCTTAGGATTAGGACACAAGGAGGGAAGAACAATATCTTGGTTCAAATGAAAAGCAGAAACAACCTTAGGAAGAAAGTCTGGCTTGAACCGAAAGACCACTTTATCCTGATGCCTCTCAAAGTAAGGCGCCTGGATAGACAAGGCCGCCAACTCAGAGACGCGCCGGACCGACGTGATCGCTACCAAGAAGACAATCTTCTGAGTCAGGGTAGACAAAGCAATATCCTGCAAAGGCTCAAAAGGAGGAGCCTGAAGAGCAGAAAGAACCAAATTCAAATCCCAAACAGGGAGTAATGGTTTCCTGGGAGGCCGCACATGCGTAACCCCCTGGAAAAAAGTTTTAACTACAGAATGAAGCGCAAAACGCTTCTGAAAAAAGATAGATAAGGCAGAGACCTGCCCTTTTAACGTACTCAGCTGGAGACCAGAGTCCAGCCCTGATTGTAAAAACTCCAGAATCCTGGAGACCGAAAAGACCCTACAAGGAAAAGATCTTATCTCACACCAAGCAATATAGGCGTTCCAAGTCCTATAGTAGGTGATGGAAGAAGACCTCTTCCGGGCACTGATCAGAGTCTTATTGACTGAATCAGAAAGACCCTCCTCCTTCAGGATGGAGGTTTCAGCAGCCAGGCCATGAAACCCAGCTGGTAAATTGGGGTAACACAATTGACCCTGAGTGAGCAGATCGGGCCGAAGAGGCAGAACGAACTGGTCCACTGCCAGCCGAACGATGTCTGCGAACCTCACTCGTCTTGGCCACCTTGGGGCCACGAGAACGGCGGACACCTTTTCCAGAGCCAACTTCCGAAGCACCCTGCTCAGCATGGGTATCGGAGGAAACAGGTATAGAAATCCCAGAACTCCCCAGCCCAGGGACATGGCGTCCACTGCCAGAGCCAGAGGACCCTGGGAGAGCGACACGAAGCTCGGGAGCCTGTGATAGTGATGAGGGGCCAACAGGTCCACCTCTGGGGTCCCCCATTGGAGACACAGTGAGCGACCCACCCGAGGATGGAGAGCCTATTCTCCCAGACGGGGAGAGCCCTTGCTCAACCGGTCTGCTACCTGTTTCTTCACCTCTGGAATGTAAACCGCTTAGAGACAAGGAACATGGAACACCGCCCCGGTCAGGATCAGGGACACTTCTCTGAGAGTACTCAGACTGCGAGTCCTTCCCTGAAGACCGATGTAAGCAACCGCTGTTTGATTGTCTGAACACATCTGGACCGGAAGGCCCAGAACGTGCTGAGTCAGGAGAGCAAGCACCTGACGGATGGTTCTCAGTTTCAGAATATTGAAGGGTAAGTGGGGCCTCTGAGGTCCCCACTGCCCCTGAAACTGCAGCTCCTTCCAGAATCTGCCCCATCCCGACAGACCGGCATCCGTGGTGACAATTCCCCAAAGGGGGGTCAGGAACGACCTGCCCTACACAAGATTGGTCGAGACCAATCACCACAGGAGGGACTGCCGTACACGGGAGGACAACTGGAAGGACTGAACCAGCGACTGAGGTTGCTGGTCCCAAAACGCTAACAGAAAAAGCTGAAGCGTTCTCGTGTGAACCTGGGCAAAAGGAAGAAACACTCTGTGATGATGAGAGTTCAGGCCGGGATGAACCGACCCATCTCTCTCGGGGACTGCGAAAAGATTGGAGTAGAAAACGAGGCCCATCTCTAAGCGCGGCACCGGCCGGATGACCGCTATCTCTAACAGATTCCTTACCGATGCCAGGAGCCCCTGCATGGCCAAAGGAACGATGGGCACCTGAGACCGAACGAACCGTGAAGGAGGGTGAGACTCGAATTCCAGGTCGTAACTGGCTGACACTACCTCCTGGATCCATCTGCCTGGAACCACTTGGTTCCAAATCTGGGAGAAGTGTCGCAATAGTCCCCCCACCCGCACGGGTGAAGGCAGCCCCTCATTGCTGAGTGGGCTTATCAGCAGGTTTGGGCTTGGTGCCCCAGGACTGAGCGGGCCGGCCACGGCCCCTCCCCCGAGTCCAACCTGTACCTCTGGTAGCGGGAAAGGAAGCACCCCTGCCCGCTCTGAATCCTCGAAAGGAGGGCCTACCGGAACCTGCCCCCCTAAAGGGGACACGAGGCCTCTTGCGTTGTGGCATCTTACCACCCTTTGCGACTGAATCAATTTTCTCCCCAAACAGACGCAACCCCAAAAAGGGGAGAGCTGTGAGCACCCTTTTGGAAGCCGCGTCCGCTGACCACTGACGCAGCCATACTGACCTGCGAATAGCCACCAGCATAGCCGCTGCCTTGCTACTCATAGCCAGCGCATCGTCCTGAGCGGCCAGGACATAAGACACAAAAGATTCACACTGCATAAGCGTAGTGAACCGTTTACAAGCGGGATTAAGATCCTCATATAGCCCCTGAATTAAAGACTTAATTGCCAATAGAAGAAGGGCTGAAACACACACCGGGCGCAACGCTGACCCGGAATAAATAAAACCATGGCGAGCATATTGGTCAATCCGACGATCTTCCCCATCCTTAGGGACAGTGGTCTCAGCAGACTGTACCATAGCTGTGCTGGAGAGCCCTAGCACAGGGGTATCGACGTCAGGAGGGACAGACCAAAGCTTTACCAACTCTGGCGGAAAAGGATAACGCTTTTCCCAACTGGAAGGAATTCCAGATAACCGCGTGGGATGTTCCCATTCCTTAAGAACCACCCTCTCAAAGTGGTGTTGTCTGGGAAAAACCCAACGCGGCTGAGGCTCCTTAAACAACTGACCCTTTGGCAGGGCGGCCGCCTCAGGTGGATCTAAATTCAAAATTTTAAACATTTGAGCCAGAATGGAGGGGGTGTCAAAAACAACCCCCTCCGACCATTCGCCAATCACATCAGCCTCAAGCTGACCTGCAGGCTCATCTGACTCCAACAGGAATTCATCCTCGTCCGGGGGAACCATCGGACCATTCCACAGGCTCACATAACTCGTCCTGTGGAGCCGAAGGTACCGGAGTCAGGTGCCTCCGTTTTGCAGCGGCCTTTAACGCTGCTTTAACGGGCACTACTTTCCGGGGGCTGGGCTGTGCCGCCACCTCGGAATGCGAATCCCCACTTTTGACAGTGTCATGCGAGTTCCGGAACAGGGAGGGAGAGGTAAGAGATGATGAAGGATGCGATGGGCCCGCCGCCGAAGCAACGGACTGGCGCGCAATAGTCTGTTTTGCACAAGGGATGCAAATAAAGACATCATCAGCTGGGAGTAGGGCCCCACAACCTATGCACCCTCCGAAGGGTTCAGCAGAACCGTTTCCGGCAATAACGGAAGCCTCCATAAGCCAACCCGGGATGCCCCTTTATTTGTAAATGTCCCGGAAGGGAGGATTTTTTTTTATTTTTTTTTTTAAGTTAAGGTCCCCTTTAATAAACTATATATATATCTATATATAGATTATATATATACAAGCATTAATAAATATCCCAATAAATATTCAGGCAACATAGAGCCGGAGGGCCACCATAAGCAGGGCTCCCGGGATCTGTAAGGCAAAAGAAACCACAATCAGATCCTCACATGTGTATAAGAATCATATAGGCATAGCACAAAAAATGCCTGTAAAGATGACCAAAATCATGCCCCCTAATAAAATATGACTCCCCACCATATCCAACACAGAAAGATATGCACTTCCCACTTAACGGCCCCACCAGGTGGGGCCGCTTACCTGGACCAAGCAAAGGCAGCAGCCGGAGAGCAAGACCGCAGCCAGCACCACAGCACAGAAGACCAAGTGCGGCCGCGCGCCCACGTGACTTCCCCCATTGAAGGGGAGTGAATGCTGGGCCCGCCGCACAACGCCGCATGACGCCGCCGCCGGTGCCACGCCTCCGATGCCGCGTCACCGGGACCCGCCCCCTACGCCGATCAGTACAGCCTTTCAGCTGGGGATTACACCAGATGGGCCACTACACGTGCGCCCAGGCAGCGGAGGGGGGAGGACAATAAAGACCGCACAGCGCAGCCTATGCGAATAAATTACATACAGTGCCAGCGGGGAAGGGGGTAGGGGGTCACTAAAGCAAAAGTCTGCTTGAAAAAGCGGCCAGCCACCTACCCAGCGCGGTCTGCCATTCAAGCAGACCTAAAAGTATACACATGCTGAATAAACATAATGCATAACATGAACATACACACATGTTGAAATAAAGTTATACAAGTGAAACACACATACTAAAAGCACACCCTCAAACCCCCCCCCCCCCCCCCATAGTGAAGGGAGAAGGGACCGTAACGGGGGAGAAAAGGGGCTACGGGGACCCTCGGGACAGGGGCATCCCATTTCCGGATCACCATGCCGGATAGCCGCATTGCCCCACGCATGAGGTTGAGCGGTAGGAGATAAGCTCCTAGGCACTTAAAGTGCCATCTACCATTTGCCCGGTGAGCAGCCTAGGCTGGGAGGCTTCCATTCCACCATTAAGGTATACACACTCAAACCGGGCAGAAATAGACCAAAAGGGGGGTGGCGGGGTAAGAAAACCCCGGCCTACCTGTAAGCAGGAGACTTCAAACTTCTGTCTTGTCGTCAAGCAGAGAGAAAAATACTGGTGGTTGAGGGGAGGTACCAGGTGTGTATAGGCCGGAAGGGGGCTCGTTACAAGACTTCCTCTCTGCACTACGTCACCTGGCGGCGAGTTAACCCATTAAGTGATGAATATTTAGAAGTGAAGCGGGGTGTGTGGCACACCAAGAATATTTGATGGCTTTCTAAACCTCATCTCTTTTTCATTAATCATAGGAGTAGTGCCTGTGGCCTCCAAACCAAGTGCAAGCATATCTTGTTCAAGCTCTGCTTCTGTAGGAACAGCCCTAGATATAGCGGGCTGGTCATCGTCCTGGTTCTTATTAAAATTATATTTACATAGGATTTTTCTAGCAAAAAGGTGTAAATCCTTAATAATTTCAAATGAATTCGTCACATGTGTAGGGCAGAAATTAAGTCCTAATGACAGAACTTCTTTTTGTGCACTGGTCAATGATTTACCTGATAAATTAATCAGATCAATTTTATGTTCCCCTTTGTTACTCTGGACATCAGTCATATCCTGGGTTTGTAGAGGAGGTACTTTGTCCCGAGCTGGCATTTTTTTAATCTCATCTGCTACTTTCCTCTCTTGTTTGATCTTAAATCTTCGTCTAATGTTTCTTTTTCTATTGCGGCATTGTCTAAAAAACGCCTATTGTCTGATGCGATTTCAGAAGTTTCTAAAGTTGCCCTAGTGTGATCATGTCAACGTCTAAATCGAGACCTAGTAACCCTCTCGTCCTGTCCTGTCCGGCTCATGACGCTCTGGCCTCCTCCATTATCAGTGTATCTGGTGGAAGGAGTGTCTTCGGCGTCGGCCCCGCACGCTCGGCCCGTCCTCCACACGTCATTGGCGGGGATGCCCCAGCCCCGCCGGAAACCGCCGCCTTTATAGCGGCGGGAACGGCTGGGGGAGGCTGTTTAGACGCGCATGCCGTCAACCCGGATGCGCGTGTTTGTCCTTCTGGCACGCTGACGGCTGGGTAGCAGCACCTCGATGGGGAGACTTCCACGCTGGGTGGTCTCCTAGGGAAGTAGGGAGGCGCATTGAGAAAGGACTCCAAGGTATTGGTTTTATTCATTTGTTTGACATTAGGCTGTGTATATTACATTTTAATATTTCTCTTAAGAAGTTGTGGTTTATATATATAAAAAAGATCATGCTCCTAAACAAATAAAAACTGTTGCATAACATTTGTTAGATATTTACTGTTATTTACTTAGGGCTCCCTTTTTTCCTTGTTCAGTGCCACAGATTGTCCCAATATTGTGTTTGATTATTTCTGATCTTTTCTGATTTTCCGCGGTCTATCCTAATTCCATTCTATATTTAACTCTGCCTAGACCGGTTTTACGTAGTGTGCCTTTAGTTGAATATTTCTAGTCCTTGAGCAACCATTGATACATCTTGACCCAAAAGTCGGTTTCCCAAGCCAGGATCTGTGTGTGTTTTCCTAGAACAGGTATTGTGCCTTAAACAATGATCATCCATATGGATTGATGCTTTTTGATATTGGATTTGATTTTCCTAATGTTTATTGTATGTTTGCGATGTGGCTTTAGATGTTATAATTTTTTATTTAAAAAAAAAAAAAAATTTTCTTTTTTCTTCTTGTTTATTTTCTATGATATAATATTGAAATAGAGTGAACAAAGGGGCGCTGAAGAAGCCTGGGATGCAGGCGAAACTAGTCCGCCCAGAGCCATTATGGTCATGGGTTAAACACACTGCAATATGATCTAATTGTTGTTTTACTTATATTTGTATGATATTTGTATATTTATATTGTCTGTACATGTTGTTCTCTTATGTGTCACCATGAATATTGTTGTTGTTGTGTCCACTCCCATGTATTGTGGATTTTGATGTCTTAAATTTCTACTTAGTATGTACAAATAAATTATAATGATATATTGTATTTCACTGTATTTAAGTTTTTTTGTAGTGGCGTGGTGTAGTTAACCGGAGCTCTGTCGCTCTTTCTTTTTTGGGGGTACCCAATAACCCCCGTTTATTGTTGCTACTAACTGAGTGTCCAGCTCTGCCTGCCGCAGAGACCGAGAGGTGATGAGTATATCATCCAGGTAGGGCAACACGCGTATGCCCTTTAGTCTTAACAGGGACATCACCCCTGCCAGCACCTTGGTGAACACCCTGGGAGCCGACGTGAGGCCGAATGGCAGGGCCATGAACTGGTAATGCTGATCCAGCAGCGCAAATCTGAGAAACCTTTGGTGTCCTGGAAACACCGGAACGTGCAGGTAAGCATCCTTGATGTCCACAGATGTCATGAAGTCCCCTGGGCGCAGCTAGGCGATAGCCGAGCGCAAAGTTTCCATACGAAAGTGCTTGTTTCTGACAAATCTGTTGAGGATTTTTAAATCCAGAATGGGTCTGACTGACCCGTCCTTTTTGGGTACCGTGAAAAGGTTGGAATAGAATCCCCTGCCCCTGTCTCTTAAGGGGACCTTGCAAATGACCCCTAGATCCAGAAGGTCCTGCACAGCCAGCATCAAGACCCGAGCTGAGGCAGGGTCCTGAGGGATCCGGGACCCAACGAACCTGGTAGGGGGCCGTACAGCAAATTCTATCTTGTAACCGGAGGACACTACCTCCTGAATCCACAGGTCTGAGACGTGGCGACTCCAGACATGTTTGAAGTGCTGTAGACGTCCCCCCCACCCTGACGGGCGAGGGCGCCCCTTCATGCTTGAGGGGTCTTGGGAGGGGCCTTGGGCCCCCAGGGGGAACCGGGACGGCGTCCTTTATTCTTGTTCCAGGGATCTGCGCGAGACCCAGTGAAGGATACTCCTCTGCCTTGCTTAGCCCCACGGTAGGGGGTCGATAGGGAGCTTGGGCCACGAAAGGGCCGAATCTGACGCTTGCGCTGGGGTAACTTGCCACCCTTGGCAAAGATATCTAACCTTTCTTCAAACAGGCGCAATCCCTTAAATGGAAGCCCCGTAAGGGCCTCCTTGGCAGCATTATCAGCGGCCCACTGGCGCAACCAGACTGCTCGGCGCAGAGCTACCACCAGTGCAGAAGCCCTAGCACTCAACTTAATAGCATCATCCAATGCATCATCACAAAAGTTTCACAGGTGGCCAGAGCATTGGCAGCATCAGAGGGCAAGTCATCTGCCCCTTCAAGAGCAGTCTTAACCACGGTCCTGAGCGCCACCGCCGTGATGGCCAAGGCGCACATTAGACGGAGCGACGCTCCCCCAAATGCAAAGGCATGACATGCCAGTTGGTCAACACGCCGATCCTCCGAATCCCGCAGCGTAGTAGTGTCGGGGGAGTGCATAATAGAGGTGTTGGACAGACTTAGAATTGGGGCATCGACCTCTGGTGGCGATGTCCAACACTTGACCAGGTCAGTAGGAAAGGGATATTTCTTATCCACACTTTTAGGAACCCCATGAAGTTTGCTGGGGTGTTCCCATTCTTTCAGCACAAGGCTATTAAAATGGGTTTGTTCGGGAAACTCCAACCGCGCCCTAGCGGTGTGAACAGATCACCCCTTTGCCGGGGAGCCGCGGCAGGGGGAGAGAGGGACAATACGTCAAAGATCTGGGTCAACAGTCTATCAATGTCGTCCAAGGACCAGTGATCAGAACCAGACTCTTCCTGTCCCCTGGACTCGTCGTCGTATGAGTCGGAGAGCAATTCCCCTTCGTCTGAGGGGGAATGAGCGTAGGAAAGAAGCAAATCATCAGATTCTATAGGAAATATAGTAGATTCAGGATTCAAATGTCGCCTCTTGGCGGTGGCCTTGCAAGCCAGGGAGCCAGCAATTAAGTTTTCCACACTAGCCAGCCAAGTGGCCAAATCAGAATGAGAATCCCCACTGGTATTGGGGGGTTAGGCTCAGACTTGGGGGAGTAGGTGAGGCGAGGTGCGGGCCCAGCCTCAGAAGAGGTGGGAAGACCGGCTAGCGCCTGCTGTGCACAAGGGACGCAGACCCGTGCATTGTCACCGCTGCTAGGTAAGACCCCACAAGCTACACACAGACGGGCTTGTCCGAGGGAACCCCGTTCACAATATCCTGAGATGCCTCCATATGGTGATTATTATGTGCAATATGCCAGTAGGGATTGACGCTATAAAGCAACCCTGGATGCCTCAATGACCCGCTGGGAAGTGGGAGTGATTTTTTTTTTTAGAAGTCTGGACCGGGCGTTACGCCGGGCCGGGAGAAGCCACCGAAGCTCACGGTCTGAAAGACACAAGGGGAAGAGGGATGTCAGAGCAAGCAAAAGCTAAAGAAAGGTCGCCCATAAGGGCACTTACAGAACAGCGAGGGGAGCACGCGCACGTGAAAAGGAATGGCGCCAGCGAACCTCGAAGGGCGGGCCAGAGCTGAACATGACGTGGAACGCGCCACATCAGACCATGCCCCCCCCGGAGAGCGCGAAGCTCAGAGCGCTGAGCCAATAGAAAAACGAGTAGTTAGAAACTGAGCCCCGACCGAGTGAATCACCTCAGGGACTGAAAGAATAGAGAAATCAACCCGTAGCGTCCGCGATCGGAGCCGACGTACACGCCTAGTAAACTACATTAAGGGCGCTGCCGCTAAGGTTAAGATAAATGTTGAAAAGTGGCTCTGACACCCAGTAACCGTCAAGGGCTATAACATACAGTGTAATGGGGCAAGGTTAGGTCGTCTGTACACACACAACCCCCCCCCCTCTTTTTCCCCCCGATAGCGGGGGGAACTAGGAAGGAAGGTGACCCAATACTCGGGGTTCACCGCTACACGGGGTATGGGGCGCTGATGCGGGAGGGGCATCCTTTGAAGGCTCACCATTAGACTTAACCGCCTACCCTATGGAGTCTAGCTCCGTAAGCACCTAAGGTGCTGCCTACCTTCACCCGACCAACGCAGCCCAGGCTGGGAGGCATATTCTTTCATAAAGAAGACGGGTGGAAATAGTCCCGCAGGGCCTCGGGCTGTAAAGCCCCCGCTCGCCTGCGAGAGCGTGATACTTCATGTCTTCGCAGTGAGCACTGCAGAGAAAATCTGGGGATTTGTGGGAGGTCCCTCGGTATATGTAGGGCTGGGAGGAGCCTGTTTTCTACATGTCTGCAGTGAACAGCGCCTCAGGCGGAGGATTACCTACATGTAATTACTACATCTGGAGCAGGACGTGCTGTATGCTTAGAATATCCTTGCCTGAACTGTATCCAGATTCATTCCCAGGAATGAAGTCACCAAAGAGGGAGACAGAGAAGACTTGGAGTGGTTGATCACCCAGCCAAATGACTCCAGGGTGGACACCACCAGCTGAGTATCCAACTCTGCCTGATGTAGAGACTGGGAAGTGATGAGAATGTCGTCCAGGTAGGGCAGCACGCGGATGCCCTGAAACCTGAGCAGAGACATCACTCCTGCCAGCACCTTGGTGAACACCCTGGGAGCTGAAGTGAGACCAAAAGGCAAAGCCACAAATTGGTAGTGTTGATCCTCCAGAGCGAACCCGAGGAACTTTTGATGACCTGGAAATTCAGGAATATGAAGGTAAGCATCTTTGATGTTCACAGACGTCATGAAATCCCCTGGGAACTGATGGCAGAGCGCAGAGTTTCCATGCGAAAGCGCCTGCACTTGACAAATTTGTTGAGTATCTTCAAGTCCAGGATGGGCCTGACTGACCCATCTTTTTGGGCACTGTGAAGAGGTTGGAATAGAAGCCCTTGCCCCTTTCTCTAAAAGGGACCTTGCAGATGACCCCCAGCTCCAGAAGGCTTTGCACCGCCTGTACTAGATCCTGAGCTGACACAGGGTCCTGAGGAATCCGGGATCTGATGAACCTTGGGGGGGGGGGGGGGGCAGACAGCAAACTCTATCTTGTAACCGGAGGACACTACCTCCTGAATCCACCACTGAGATATGAAGCCTCCAGACGTGCGCAAAGTGCTGAAGCCGTCCCCCCACCCGGATGGAGAGGGCGCCCCATCATGCCTGAGGGGGCATGGGAGAGGACTTAAGCTTAGAGCCCCAGGAGGAGCCAGGACGTCTACGTCCTCTGCCCCTACCCCAGAAATCTCCTTGGGCCCCAGTAAAGGAAACCCCCCTCCCTTGTCTAGCACCACGGTAGGGGGAGGAAAAGGAGCCCTGACCCCAAAAGGGCCGAGACTGCCGCCTGCGCTGGGGTAACCTGCCTCCCTTAGCAAACAGGTCCAGGCGGTCCCCAAACAGGCGTAGTCCTTTGAAGGGAAAACCAGTGAGGGCTTTCTTGGCAGCATTGTCAGCCACCACAAGGGCAGAGGTTCTGCCACACATTCTAATGGTGTCATCCAAGGCAGAGAGGACATAGGTCACAAAAACATCACAACTAGAGAGTGCATTAAACTCCTACCTAGACACATCATCAGGGGCACCATCAAGGATACTTCTGAGCAGGGTCCTAATAGCCACAGCCGTAATGGCAGAGGCACAGACCGGGCGCAGCGCCGTCCCCACACATGCAAAGGTATGGGACGCCAGCTGATCAATGCGCCGGTCCTCAGCATCCCGCAGGGTAATAGAGTCAGGGGAGTGCATGACAGAGGTGTTAGATAACCCTAGGACCGGGGCATCCACCTCAGGAGGGGATGACCAACACTTTACCACATCAGCAGGAAAGGGATACTTCCTATCCCAACACCGGGAAGCCTGCTGGGGCGTTCCCATTCCTTGAGCACAAGGTTATTAAAATGGGCTTGCTCAGGAAATTCCAAGCGTGACTTAGCAGTATGAAAAAGTTCCCCCTGTTGCCTGGGGGCCGCAACAGGGGGAGAAATAGACAGAACCTCAAAAATCTGAGCCAACAGTCTATCAGTATCATCTGGGGCCCAGGGGTCAGAGCCAGAATCGTCATGACCCCTGGGCCTCTCTTCAGATGACCCAGAGTCGGAGAATAGCTCCCCTTCCTCCAAAGGGGTATAGCCAGAAAGTTCCAAAAACTCATCAGCTTCCATAGGGAAAAGAGTGACATCAGGCGTGCAATTAACTTCTCAACACTAGCCAGTCTAGAAGACACATCAGGCTGAGAATCCCCACTTGTATGCAACTCAGTGGGAGTGAGATTTAAGCTTGTGGGGTGTAGGTGAAGTGAAACGAGGAGCAGGCCCAGCCACTGGAAGGCCGGATTGCAGCGCAAGCACCTGCTCGGCACAAGGTACACAGACCTGCGCATTGTCAGCGCTAATAGGGGACACCCCACAAGCTACACACAGCCGGGATTGTCCCGAAGGAACCCCGAGCACATTATCCTGAGACGCCTCCATATGGTGATTATAGCGGCACAATAGGCCGATAGGGATTGACGCTATAAAAGCAACCCGGGATGCCCCAATAACCCGCTATGGAAGTGGGAGTAATTAACACTAGGCCTCACAAGTTAATCAACTAAATAGAGGGAGTAGGGCCGGGAGAAGCCAAGAGGGTTCGGCCCGTCTGAAAGACATAAGCAAAGGGGGGCCGTAAGCACACAATAAAAAACAGCGGTAATAAAGCCGCCCGTGAGGGCACTTACAGACTGCAGTAGTAGAAGCCCGTCACGCAGCAGCCAGAACCAAGGAAAAAATGGCGTCGGGTATACCTCGAGGGGCGGGCCGCAGGTACAGTGAGTTGGAACATGCCAAAAGCGGGCCCCACCCCCCCGAAGAGTGCGAAGCCATACACGTGACAAGCAGCCAATGACAGCGCACCAGCGCCTGAGGTAACGCCGCTGCCAAGCGTGGAACACAGTGGAAGTGCGCGTGGTGGCGGCGACAGTTTTAAAAAACAATAGCTGCAAACAAGTCAGCACGGCGAATGACGCTAAGCATAAGCAAATAATGTTCCACACTGGTGAGTCTGCCAGCACAGACCCGAACGGGCGTTTCACAGATGAGGCCGCACAAACCCAAAATAATTTAAAAAGTATTTATCTATTTAATGTTATAAAGTACCAAAAATCCACATACATACATATAAAGACAAGACTCTATTAAAAAACATAAAGAAACAATGCCCTCCGGTGGCAAATCCTGTAATTGACTCTATATAATTATATAAAGAAATGCCTGCCTGTTAGAAATTCATTAAGCTGCCTGGAGCCAAATAAATACTAAATAGTGAATGTATACATATAACCCTATAAATAGTTGATATGGCTCTAAAGAAACAAAAGACATAAACCAAAACAAATCTCCATACATATACGTGCCCTCTTCATAAAGTGCAGTGTGCTAACAAGCTATGTGCCAAACATATTAAAGATTAACAATAAGATAAACTATGTGCACAACATACTGAAACGATGTATAGCAGCAAAATAATGATAAACAGAGCAATATGCTCTCTAGTGTATAAAGTGACTAGTGCCAAACTAAAACAATATCAACAAGCCTATTAGATTCCCAGGCAACTATTTATATTGACATACTAGGGTAATATAGTAGGCATACTTAAATATTAGCAAATAGTATCACCATGGTAAAATTGAGTCTCACGTGCCACCGGGAGGCTTTCAAGCACCTACGCGTTGCGTGGCTCCGCCCACTTCCTCAGGATGCTGTCTGTTTATGTGTGAGCCTTTCCCTCTTAAATAGGATGCATTTAGGTTCAAAGGAGGACTCGTGCTCGTGCTGACTGACACCGGTGTTTCCAATTTTCCATTATGATGCTGGAGGAGTATTTAGGGGACACGGGGGGACAGACAGTCTATACTTGTGGCCCACATGAAGTAACGGTAGGTCCGTTACGAAACGCGTTGGCTGGCTGGGACGGGGTGAGGCGCTCGGCGCATGTCTGCCTGGTGAAGTACACATAGCACATGTTATGATTTACTGCACTGTTTTTCTATGTCTTTTTCCCCTCTGTGTTTTCATTAGGGTAGAGTGATACTGATAGCACTGGATTGCACTTTACTGATGTATATTTGTATAAAATAGGATTGCATATAGGATAGTTTAGACACATTTTATAAGCTGGTTGATATTGTATACTGATGTTTTTGAAGACAACACGGGGTTAATCATTGTATGTATATAGATGTATATAGGATAGTTTATACACATTATATAAGTTGGTTGATATTGTATATTGATGTTTTTGAAGATAACACAGGGTTAATAATTGTATGTATATAGATGTACTAGGCATACATGTGTTCTTGTAGTCCTCCCCCTCATGAGATGTGTGTTTTTAATTGTTTTTAAACTTTTTTTGTATTGGATTAATAATAAATTGCATACATTTTGTTATAAGAGTATGTGGTGGTGCCAGTTGTTTGGTTAGGCATTGTTTTGGGGTCTTGTGGGATCCCATGCTCTGGAGATTATTGTTCAACAGAAGCCTGGTGCTGGAAGGCCCAAGACGCACCAATAGCACGAGTAGGATGAACAATAAGGCAGAGGGGAGGATTCTCCCCCCTAGCAGAATAGGCCTGAATCACAGCCTGACAAATCCTTTTGCTGATAGTAGACTTAGCAGAGGCCAAGTCCCTCCTAGGACCAGAAAGGACTACAAAAGAACATCAGTTTTCTTGAAGGACGCAGTTACTGCTAGGTAATACTTCAGACACCTGACCACATCCAAGGAATGCAAAACCCTTTCCTTAGCATTGCTAAGATTAGGGCACAATGAAGGAAGAACAATATCAGGATTCAAATGAAAGACAGACACCACCTAGGCAGGAAAACCAGCTTAAAGCAGAACACCACCTTATCCTGGTGTCTCAAAGTATGGGGGCTGGATAGACAGAGCCGCCAGCTCAGACACACGCCTGACCGACGTAATAGCCACCAGAAAGAACAACCGTGAGGGTAGGTACAGCGAGAGCAGCATCCTGAATAGGATCAAAGGGAACATCCTGCAAGGCAGGCAAGACCAAGTCCAAATCCCAAAACAGGGACCATAGGTTGTCATGGGGAACGCACATGAGTAACCCCCTAAAAGCAGCCTAAATCAAGGAATGCTGAATAAAAGACTTCTGAAAGAAGACAGGCAGGGTAGAAACCTGATCCTTCAAAGTACTGAGTTGGAGACCCGACTCCAACCCAATGCAGTAAAACTCCAGAACCCTGGGAACTGAGAACACCCAATAGGGAAGAAGTCATCTTCCTAGCCTTCACTATGGACTCAACCATCGAGGCAGACCAACCTTTCTCCATCAAGATGGAGGTTTCAGCAGCCAGGCCGACAAAGCCAGAGTTTGTAATTGGGATGACGTAAGGAGCCCTAAGTGAACAGATCAGGCACTCCAGGGAGAAAGCACTGATCTACTGTCATCTGCACCACGTCTGCGAACCACACTCTTCTTGGCCACCTGGGGGCCATCAGAATCACTGGCACCCCTTCCAGAACAATCTTGCGCAAAACCCTGCCTAGCAGGAGGAATGGAGGAAAGACATACAGAAACTGAATGTCCTGACAGGACATTACTAAGGCATCCGTGGTCATGGCCAGAGGACCCTGGGACAGGGAGACAAAGGCCGGGAGCTTATGATTGTGACAGAACGCAAACAGATCCACATCTGGTTGGCCCCAACAGTGATACAGAGATTGGAACACCCTGTTGCAGAAGGACCCCCCCCCCCCCCCCGGAATGTATACCGCTAAAATGTAGGGAACATTGGCCTACACCCAGATCAGAATCAGAGACACTTCCTGGAGGACCCTCTTGCTCCGGGCCCCTCCCTGATGATTAATGTAGGCAACTGCCATCAGAGTGACCTTGCGCCCCTGAACAGGCAGGTCCTGAAGAGGAGTAGTCAAGCGAGCCAGAACTAACCTGATCGCTCACAGCTTCAAGACATTGATAGGTGAATGGGCCTCCTAAGGGCCCCACCTCCCCTGGAACCGCAGGGACTTCCAGAAAACCCCCCCCAACCTGATAGACTGGCATCCGTGGTGACCGTCTCGCAGGAAGGGACAAAAAGTTTCCGCCCTCCAACAGGTTCCTTGAGTCCATCCACTACAAGAGGGACCTCCTCACCAGGGTGGGGGAAGACACACAGACCCTGTCCAGGGATGCTAGGTCCTTGTCCCATACAGACAATAGGAGAAGTCGCAGAAGCACTGATCACAAGGGGCCGCTTTGAAGCACGCCACCATCAGGCCCACCAGCTGCATCCCCTGCCTGATGGAGGGACGGGGACAGCTAGGAGGGACTTGTGCAAGCAGATTGTCCACCTTCTACTGAGGAAGGAATATCCTTGCCTGAACTGTGTCCAGATTCATTCCTAGGAATGGAGTTACCAAGGAAGGGGACAGTGAGGACTTGGGGTGGCTGATCACCCATCCAGATGACTCCAGAATGGACACCACCAGCTGAGTATCCAACTCTGCCAGATGTAGAGACTGGGAAGTGATGAGGACGTCCAGGTAGTGGCAGCACGCGAACGCCCCTTGGCCTCATCAGAGACATCACCCCCGCCAACACCTTGGTGAGCACTCTAGGAGCTGAAGAGAGGCCAGATGGCAAGGCCACAAATTGGCAGTGTTGATCTTCCAGCGCGAATCTGAAGAACCTTGGTGTCCTGAAAACACAAGGATGTGAAAGTAAACATCTTTGATATCCACAGACGACATGAGGCCCCCGGGGCGCAAGGAGCAGATGGCTGAGCGCAGAGTTTCCATGAGGAAAGCACCTGTACTTGACAATTTGCTGAAGATCTGTAAATCCAGAATGGGCCAGACTAACCCATCTTTTTTGGGAACTGTGAAAGGGTTGGTGTAGAGTCCCTTGCCTCTGTCAGTTAAGGGAAATCTGCAAATGACCCCCAGACCCAGCAGACCTAGCAAGGCCTGCGCCAACACCTGAGCAGAAGCAGGGACCAGGAGTACCCAGGACCTGATAATCTTGGGGGAGGCCGCACAGCAAACACAATCTTGTAGCCAGAGGACACTACCTCCTGAACCCACCGGTCTGAGGCGTGATGCCTCCAGACTTAAGCAAGGTGCCGCAGCCGTCCCCTCATGCTTGAGGGGACTTGGGAGAGGATTTGGGCTTAGCCCCCCGGAGGAGCCAGGGTGTTGTCTTCTGCTCCTGGGACAGGAAGCTGCGCGAGCCCCTGCGAAGGACACCTCTGGTTCCTGTTTAATACCATGGTGGGGGTAGAAGGGGGGCCCTGGCCCCGAAGAGACCGAGACAGCCGTCTGCGCTGGGGTAACTTACCTCTCTTACCAAACAGGTCTAGACGGGCCCCAAACAGACGTAGCCCCTTATAGGGAAGCCTAGTAAGGGCCTTCTTCGCAGCATTGTCAGCACCCCACTGTCGCAGCCAGACCAAGCGACGTATAGCCACCACGAGGGCAGAAGTTCTTGCACACATTCTGATGGTGTCATCCAATGCTACTAGGACAAAATTTAGAAACACATCACAACTGGAGAGTGCATTAAACACCTCACAAGGGAGATCATCAGGGGCACTATCAAGCATATTTCTGATGAGAGTTCTAGTGGCCACAGCAGTAATGGCAGAGCCACAGACCGGGCGCAGCGCCGTCCCTGCACATGCAAAGGCGTGGGAGGCCAGCAGGTCAATGCGCCTGTCCTCAGCATCCCGCAGGGTAGTAGAATCAGGGGGATGCATGACAGGGGTGTTAGATAGCCCTATTATCGGGACATCCACCTCGGGGGGGGGGGGATGACCAACATTTAACCACCTCAGGTGGAAAGGGATACTTACTAACCCAATCCCTTGGAACCCCAGGAAGTTTACTGGGGCGCTCCCATTCCTTGAGCACAAGGGAATGGAAATGTGCCTGCTCTAGAAATTCCAAATGTGATGTTGCTGTATGAAAACGCTCCCCTCTTTGCCTGGGAGCCTCACCAGGGAGAGAGATAGACAGAACCTCAAAGATCTGGGTCAATAATCTGTCAGTGTCATCCGGGGCCCAGGGGTCAGAGCCAGAATCGTCATGACCCCTTGGTCTCTCATCAGATGAGCCTGAGTCAGAAAAGAGCTCTCCTTCATCAGAAGGGGTATAGCCACACAGATTCATAAACTCCTGAGATCCCATAAGGAAAACGGTATCATAAGGCGTCAGGTGCCGCTTCTTACCAGGGCCCTTACGCGCTAAGGACCTCGCAATAATCTGTTCAGCAGTAGGCAGTCTAGAAGACACATCAGGCTGAGAATCCCCACTTGTATACAACTCAGCAGGAGTGAGATTTAAGCTTGGGGGAGTAGGTGAAGTGAAACGAGGTGCAGCCACTGGCAGGCCAGATTGCAAAGCCAGCGCTTGCTCAGCACAGGGTACACAGACCCGTGCCTTGTCAGCATCAGCATGAGGTTGTCCACATGCTACATACAGACGGTCTAGTCCCAGAGGGACCCCGGTCACATTATCCTTAGATGCCTCCATATGGTGATTATTAGGCACAATATACCAGTAGGGATTGACGCTATAAAGCAACCCTGGATGCCCCAATGACCCGCTAGGGAAGTGGGAGCAATTTTTACGAGGCTCGACTATCAATTACACCGGGCCGGGAGAAGCCAATGGATTCGCCCGTCTAAAAGACACAATGAGAAGAAGGGTGTCAGAACCGAAACACACTACAGTGAGTATAAAGCCGCCCGCGAGGGCACTTACGGACCACGGTAAGTAAGAACGGCCGTATGCACGTAATCACAATACACTGACATCCACACCCCCCCCCCTTCCTTTCCCCCCTGAAGGCTACAGGGAGGATGGCGCCCCTTTGTACAGGGCCCACCGCTACCGGGGCATGGGACAATATTGCGGGAGGGGCATCCCATAAAGGCTCACCATCAGCCTATACCGCCTACCCTTTGGTGGGGGACTGCAGTGGAGCAACGCTCCATAAGCACGCATGGTGCCGCTTACCTTCACCCGACCAGCGCAGCCCAGGTTGGGAGGCACATCACACGAAGGACGGGTGGGAATAGTCCAACAGGGCTGAAGGCTAATAGCCCCGCTCACCTGCAAGAGGGTGATAGTTTCATGTCTTCGCAGTCAGCACTGCAGAGAAATCTGGGGATTTGTGGGAGGTCCCCGGGTATTTGAGGGGCTGGGAGGAGCCTGTTTTACATGTCTCTGCAGTGCAGCGCCACCTGGCGGAGGATAACCCCCAAGTGTAAGTAATCTATCTGGAGCAGGACGTACTGTATACTAAGAATATCAACAGCCCTATTTGCTAAATCCAATTGGCTTACGACCCATAAAGGCCCTATCAGGTTGTAAGCCTATCAGCATTGACAATCTTCTGTCTCTCACCTAAACTGAGAAGCCAAAAAAGTGATACCATCTTCAGTCTAGCCAATCAGGCTCAATTTATTTTGAAAATCTCCAGGCTAAACCAGTTACCCTCAAGTGAATTCTTTAGACCTTTAGGACCTCTACAAATTATGCCTTTCAAACTAATTTGTAGAAATGATCCTTTGGATAAAAGGAATCACTTTATACCCAATTTATTCATCAAGATGTTATACGTTAAAGGCCCCCCCTTATGCAACTAAGTGGGAATCTGAATTAAATATAACATTAATAGAAGATTAGTGGTGGAATAGTTGGCTCAATAACTAGTGGTTTAATACAATGCCCTTGGACAACATATATAAAAGTGGTATATAGATGGTATTACGTTCTGAGAGGGTCGGTCCATCATTTCCTCCCATCATATTCCCCGTTATGCTTCACAGAAACATATCTGAATCTCTTTCAGTGAAACAATTTTGGTCTAGAGCACATATGCTCAACCTGTGGCCCTATGAGCCATCTCTGGGGAAAGTCAGAGTGTTAAATAGAACTGGCATGAAGCTCAGCAAGAATAAGAGGTTGCAAGAGGAGGGGTGCGTTGCCAAATAGAGGTGGCTTGGGGGAACGTGGTACCATTGATAGTGCAACACACTGGGAATAGGGTTACAATTTGCGACTGATAAAGGAGATGGACTATAAATATGGAACCTGTATATTTGGAGGTGTAACACAATCAGCAATTTGCACTCCCCCCCGCCCCCCCAGACACTTTTATTTTCTGTACCTTCTTCTTGTCTACGTTTTATTTCTTCAGGGTTTAAACCTTTTTTTGTCTAGGACATATTATTGATAATCCTTCCTTAGCTCCTTTTATTAAAAATGTTTTCATCTATAGAATTTTTGGTCTATGTTTTATGCCTAATATTTACTCATGCTCATGTAGTGCACAGTTAACACAATGTATATCTGAATTATTGTGAATTTCCCAGTGGGATATTAAGATATATTATTGTACCGAAAGCACTAAACATTTCTACCTCTATGGGTAAACATAGATTTTTTTTACCCTAAGTAACTTCTCCACACCTCTTGATCTTCGCACATCCTTTAAATAAAAGAGCCGACTCGAGAGTTAGGTCATGTTTTGTTTTTTTATTTTCAGTTGATACTGTATGAATACAAAGTTTCTAAAAAGCTACAAAAAGTCTACCACTATCGAGAAGGCATCAAAAATCTGTCACTTAGCAAAGACATGGAAACACCTGCAGTAACCGACACAAAAATAGCATTTTAGAGTGATGAAATAATTGCACTTAACTGTCATAGATATTAAATCACACATGTACCGCCAAAAGCTAGAATACAGTTATTTTTTTTTAATTCCTTAAACAAAGCACCGTTCAAAAAAAAAATTCTCCACACACAAACCCTATAATTTCATAGTAACTATCTCTCTAGAAGATAAATTCACTTTAAAGCCAACACTTGAAACACTTTTTTTTTCTTTATAACATAAAAAGGTACCAGTACCTACACGAGACAAAAGACTGAAAAAAATATCAAACTATAAAACGCTTCAAAAAAAAAAAAAAAAAAAAAATGAAAATGGTACAAAAACATTTTTTTTTTAAAAAACAGCGTTTTTCTAAATGATAAAAAGGTAACAAGGCAGCTTCTTCATGGACAAATCCGGCTACGACATTAAATTAACCACTGACCAGATATGAATATGCGGAGTCACAAAACCAGAACAGTTTTTTTTTTTTTTTTTTTCTTTTTTTCTCTTTAAACAGAAAACAAAAGGCGAGAATTCCTTAAAAAAATCATTTACATTGTGAACACAGTTTCATGGCGAGAACAGTTGACACACGACAGCTCGTACAGAGAAGCATTAAAGGCCAAAAGGTCTGAAAATCTAGAAAGTTCTTGTCTGTATTAGGCACGTTTTGTTTCTTGGTTCCCGCTAGAAATAACTGCAGCCCCAAAAAAAAAAAAAAAAAGAAAAAAAAAACTTGCCGGCAAAACCTCTGCTGATCCGAAGCTTGCTGCGGCCGTTTGTTCCCAATATATTTATATATTTTTATAAATAACCATATACAGCACAAAGACTGAAGATGAGTTAAGGACTTTTCTGTTTTAATGTAGCTGCTCTATTCCTCTTCAAAAAGAATGGGAGTTACCCCAGAAGTCCAACGGTACCCCCCGCCTTGGAGACCCGGGCAAGGGGCCGTCTGAGGCCAACAGAGATTGGACCTGTATTCGAACTACCCGGGAGGCCCATGTTGCCACAAGCACAGCAAAGCCTTAAAGAGGAACTAAAGTAAAGTCAGCCAATGCTTACTTGCTTGCACATCAAACCTTAATGGTTGCTGACTGACGTGGTTGGTTGCCATAAATGTAAATGAGGAAGTGGCAAATTTACTTTAATTCCTCTTTAAAAGAGGGAGTAGAATCAAAACAGACTGGATTCCTCTAAATACCACAGCCCCGGGGGGGGGGGGGGGGGGGGGGGGGGGAGAGAGAGAGATCCCATTTCTTGATGCCCCTCTGAGCATGAACGCTCAGTAAGCCTGGTGACCGGATACTTATCTCTTCTGCGCTCCACATTAGCCTAAGCTGGTCACGAGGACCATGGGAGCACATACAGAAGAGCAGGGGTATCTGAAATAGGATGCCCTCATGCTGCAAATTTTAGATGAAGTCCAGGCAATTATGACTTCCGCTTTAAGTGGAAGATTGTTATCCCCCAGGTTGCTTTCAATGCAATACAGGAAACTATTCACCTGCACATATAGGCTCCTAGAAACAGCAGGACAGGTGAGAATTTAAAGTGGAAATGTTCTGTAGAAGCGGTTAATGAGGTGACCTGCTTTAAACAAAACACTATGTTTAAGCCAGGATAATACTCACCAGTTCCCCTATTATGTAGGTGGTGGAGCCACCGAGCTGCCAGTGGCCAACAGCATGACCTGCCAGCTTAGCTATTCTCATTGGCTACTGATGGTGCCACCGCCTCCTGGACAAAGCGGAGCCATGGGTATGTCAGGATTAAACACACTATTAGCATTGTTTGAGGGCAAGCTGTAGATAAAATCAGAGTGGAGGCTGCAACTGCCTGGCTGCCATGGGGTCACCACAATATTTTATAGAGCATGCCAGGTGGCCATGCTACCTCCATACTGCTATTTTTGAAGATGGGGATCCTCTGCAGAGATCAGGGGGGCCAGGTCAAGCTCAGCAGCCACAGACCAGTTTCAAAACCAAGGTACAGATGTAAGCAGAAGGGTTGGCAGAATTTACACCCTACCACTCACATGATGGAGCAACATCATGTCAGGAAGCATGCAGGACAGCCTTTTTTCACAACAGGGACACTTTAAAGTAAATGCTGCCTATATCAGAAGCAGGTAATATGCCTAAAAGCACAACTGTGTCAAACGGGCAGCTGTATTGAGATATAACTATTATTATTGATCATAGAACCAGTGCGTCTCTGTAATGCAGCACCACTAACAGACAGAGGCTGGCAATTAGCTCCACAGCCTGGGCATGTTGTGCTCCTTGTTGCTCAAAGAGGTTAGAGACAGGGCTGTCTCAAGATGTAACCACCAGATTACAAGAGGTGGTCTTACTGGGGTAAGGGAAGTTACTTGTCATACACATGACCTCAATACAGCTGTCAGTTTGAAGGATGAAGTAACCGCAGCAGTCAAGTCCAGTGAAGCCATCAGACCTGAAGCGAGGGGGAGGGGGGGCTCAAAAAAGCTCCCAGCAGTTCTGGCCTGTAGGGAGTGTATATGTGTAAATAGCCCAAGCTAATGCTACTATTCTCATGAGAGCCTGTGGCAGGTTTTGTATTCTCTCCCCCCCCCACCCCCCCATACACGGAAGTGGGAACCTCACAAAACTCCCTTTAGGGGTCTGGCAGCATAACAATACTTTCTTTAAAGCAGACAAACCCTCCCCTGATATGCTGTGCTTGATGGGGGCCCAGGCCCTTCAAGACCCATGAATTTAGGAGCTTCTCTTAGTGCCCCCTGTGCAGGCGAGGGTTTAGGGGAGTAGGGGAGTCTCAACCAGGCTGTCTGTGCTAGGACATGTGTCATAGCTTAGAAAACAGCAGGACATTTAATGGGGGGAAAAAACAAAATAGTCCGCTAACCTATTACAACCTGCCCAAGGTTGCAGCGGCTTGCTCTGTTGCACTCTATAAGGGGGATAACAGGGGCAGTCTTGGCCTAGATGCAGGGGTGCAGATTCAATTCCCAGCCAGCCATGACTGAAGTGCTCTTGAGCAAGGCACCTAACACAACTGCTCCCTGGGTGCCATAACTAGGGCAGCCCACTGCTCCAGGCACATGTACACTGTCCTCTGTGTGCAAGCAATACAGTAGCCATATATGACCACCCTAAAAAGAAATCAGACCTGGTATATACAGCTACACCCTGGTCAGAACCCCCCTCCCTCCCAATACAGCACAACAGAGCTGACAGCGCCCATCTAGGGCAGCATGTAATAGCTTCCCCCAGGCCACACATCCGGCGGTAGCCCCTACCTGCATTTAATATCCTGCTGTTCTCTAAACTTCAGCCAACCTGCCCAGAAAAGCTCTAACATGGGACAGGGAAGAAAATACAGCAAAAGTCAGAATGGCATCTTAAATACAGAGCAAAATTTTCATGCTTACAGAGCAGTTTTTTAATAATCGTTTCTATCCTGACTGAAAAAATCTCCATCTATGTAAAAAGTTATTACACCAGAAATGACTTCCATAGGAAGAATCTCAACTATTTTTTTTTAAATTATTTTTCTTCTATTTTCTTTGTACATCACAGTATATATTTATATATATTTATATATGCACGCGCGCGTCTTTCCTCGTACTGACAACGTGAACCTTCATTCTAAGAGCATGAGAGTGTGGAGTGTGCGGCGGGTGCAAAATAAAATGAAGTGAAATGTTCTCAGCAGTAAGAATATAAAGTTTAAAAGGAAAAAAAAAAAAAATAGTCAGAAACCTTGTTTTACTTGGCAGTATATAAAACATGGCGGCAAGAAGAATTCTGTACAGAAATATGGGCGATTGTGCTGATAATTCTATTTTTATTTTTTAGTAAAATCTTTGTTGTTTTTGTTCTTTGTAGAAGCTATAAAGGGGGTTAAAGGCAACCGGTTATAAAAGGATGTGAAGGCATCAAGTTTGACCTTTAGAGTAGATTAATAAGACTTGTGAGGGCAGCGTTCTCTGGCTGCCACCGTCCAGCAAATGCGGGAGGGCGCGCAGCAGCTGCCACCACGGTAAGGCAATGTGTAAAGCATGGCCGAAAGTCTAGAGCTGCTCACTGGAATCCAAAAACATTGTGTGCGGTGATACCACTAAATCTGTCCCACCAAAAAAGGCATTATGGTGATTGGTTTGTATTTTTTTTTTGGTCTTTACATATTTCCATACACATTAGTACAGCACTTTCTGTAAGCTGGAATAGGCGGGAGCCAAGGCACATTAACATTTTCAGGATATAAAAGGTTTTGGTCAGGAGACAGAAATGGGAAAAACGCCATGTTTCTAGGGGAAGGACCGATGACGTGGATTAGAGTCCATTAAGGAATGACTTCACAGTCAAATAGTGGGGAAGGGTTAGACACCTGCTTATGCTCTGTACTAAGATCTCACATTGGCCATCAGGAGATTCATTTACAGTAAAGCATACCTACAATCAATGGCCAGTTCCAGAGGTGAATGCTTTTGTTTATTTTGTAAAGCACATCAGAACAGGTTGGTACTAGAATACTGTATAGTTACCAGAGATAGAAAGCTAGGCTAAAGCGCCACAATGTGAATAAAGCAGAAATGTGTAACTTTCCCAGCAACCCTCCTGAAGGCTCATTTTCCTCACCAGTCGTGAGTCATGTTGCCTTAAACCAAGGCCAATCACCACCTCAGACGGCCCTGGAGTCTAAAACACTCCATGACCGCCCAAACTAGGTCCCCTGAGGTTATCCTGGTTCAGGATGCCCCATTGCGTCAACCCCCCAGGATTGCGCACATTGCTGGTCCCTTGCCACGATCAAGGGCCGCAATCCTGCAGCGGGGTGCGCTCCCACGCAAAACTGTTTAGATAGGCAAGGCATGCAGGAGTGTGCACTCTGCGGGAAGACCAGGGAATGCGTCAGCCCCTGCTCACTATGCAGGATCAAAAACAACAACTTTATGCTTGTGCATAATGTGCTGAAATGATCCCTAAAGCCCCATGTTTGGAAGAAGAAAGTTCTCCCTTGTGGCAGAGTGGCAACAATTTCTCTGTACTTTAGAAACTCCCCCAAAAGTTGTAAGATACATTTATAGGCCTTGATTCACTAAGAGTTGAAAAAAATTAAACTCTTGAGAAAAAAAGCCTGATAATTCCACTGTTATGAATCACCAGAGAGGAATACAATGAAAGTCAATGGCACTTTTTACTCCAGGAAAAGTATTGAACTTTTTATTCTGTAGTAAAAAGTGCCATTGACTTTTATTGTCTTCCTGTCTGGTGCTTTTTTCTCATTAATTGAATTTTTTACAACCATAAGATTCTTTTTTCAACTTTTAGTGAATTGAGGCCAAGAACTCTGATCAGACAACCAGTTGCCCCAAGAGTCCCATTCAGTCCACTGCCACTCCTGCCACACACAGATTTGGGGAGGAAGGGGACTTGGTTTTCTAGGATGGCCTCGACAAGCCCCACACGAGTGCACAGATAGAACAACTTACAGTGTGAAGCATCCCTGCACAGAAAGGGCAATACTGGCTTGGGACTGCTACAGGCATGACAGACCTCACAGGGTTTGTAAAACCCCAACTAGCTCTGAGCCTCTCCCCTGGTGTCAGCAGCAGGAAGTTACACCTACTACGGTCTATAAAGCATTTTATGGCCAATTTCTCATTTTTAGCGTCTGCTTTGTAGATAAATTGTCTCTCCGAGGTCAGTCGTGCTGCCTGAAAAGACTTAAAGTCCATTAAAAGCAAAGGCAAATTGAAAGGAGTGGGAAGGAGAACTTTGCCAACCGCACTGGAAAGCCTCTTTTCTTGTAGTTGGGCTGTAACACATATATAACAAGCTTTGCTGTTGTGATAGCCACAAAGTGCAGGGACAAATGGAAAACCTGAAATCATAGAAAGTCACAAGGCTCACAGAGAATTACATGATTCTTTCTGTTTTGCTCCACTATTCCCCGGTTAAAAAAAATGAAGAAGCCAGCTGGACACACATCGTGTTGTACAAGATTTCCACCAGTGATTGGATAGGAATGAGGAGCAGTGTAGGCAGGGCCGGTTCTCACAGGGTTAATCTCTAAGGCACGGCATTCAGAAATGCTTTGGCAGCTTTGAGAAAAAAATATTCATCTTTAATAAAAGTTCTTAAAAACAGGTTCCTTCCAGCTTCGAAAAGGGCAGGCAACTTTTTATAATGGGAGTAGGAGGAGGAGAGGGTTAAGGCTATCAATAAATAAATGTCCAGTAGGTACTAAAATATTTTCCTTGTTGGCGATAAGTATGATGGGAAAAACAGGCAGACATCCAGCCAAAACCAGAATTGTGCAGCCTCTAATCTTACAGGGGCTCCAATTAGAATATATGCCCAATTGCCCCAGACAGAAAAGGGTTTAACATGGATGCCCATCACCGTAAACTAGAAATCAGGCAAGATGGTTGCTTTCTGAGGTGAAAACGATCTGTAATCTTTGTATATCAATAACCCCCCCCCCCCCCCCCCCAAAAAAAAAGGAAATGTCTGGGCCATCCAGATTTGATAAACTTCACCAGCCTGAAATTGTACACCTCACTTATCAGCAGGGGGAACAGGTATCCCTCACAGGTAACGCAAGTCATTTTTTTATTTTTAACCCCTTAATCCACCTCAGAACTAGGTGTGGGGCAGGAAGCTGGAGTCTTCCGCTTTAAAGCCTACCATGGTCATCTAAGGAAAATCGCCAATTCAAGGGCAGCTACTATTTGTATATAAAATCAGACCAGCAATAGTGGCGCTTTTTCATAATACATTCCCATTACAGTGTCAGGAAGGGGGGAAATATCCCAATGGGATTATAAAAAGTAATACAAACTTAACAAAAAAGGATCCAACCATTCCTTTGTTTAACCTTTATTTAAAAAAAAATGGCTGAAGTTAAAGTTTTAAGGAGATATTTTCCCCTTAGGATCACGGTGTCCTCCCCAACCAACCTATGAGCACCCTACTGGTTGCTGGCGAGTCACATGCCCCTTTCATGAGGACCAGCACCTAAAACGAGGATTAGCTATAGGTCTGCTTTATGTAGTAGAGAGTTAAACCTGTTGCACTCCACCATAATGAATATTTCAGTTGAGCACAGATCTGATTCTGAATTACTAAAAAACCTCACTGATGTGTCTGACAACCGTCCAGAAAGCAAGTGGTGTCAGACCTGGAAAACAAGTGCTTTAAAGAATCTGAAATAAGGTAGACGTGGAGCTCCGTGGGGAGGCCGCCGCCGCCACTGCTTAATGTTATCGCCTCTGCAGAGGTGGAGTGAAACTATTTCGCTCTAAACTGCAAACCCCAAAAACATCCCAAAACATGGCCAGCACCTGATGAAACCACCAGTGCCAGCCATGGCAGGAGGTATGAGGGTCAAATTCTGCTCATATCAGGGTTATGCTGGCCGCACACAGGCAGATTTTAATCTGACAACCACCAGGAATTGGGGGGGGGGGGGGGGGGGGGAGTCTATGCTGATTATCACCTACTCCCATGAGCCCTGAATCAGGAGTTACTTAAAGTGGACCAAAACACAGGATTTCAACTATCCTGGATTTTGGTCCTTTCCCCCGGGGCACTCCGCTGTGTGAAACTCCCCAGATCACCGAGCGCAACTCATCTCCTCCCGGTCCTACAGGCATGCGCTGCTGCTCGTCCAATCAGCGCACTCGGAGCCGCTGAAGTCACGCCATCTAAGCCGAGCGCGTTAGAGGGAAGCAGGGGATGCAGGCAACAGGGAGCGTGTCCGTGCCAGCCATTCACAAATGGCCGGCTTGTGCACGCGCCCTGCTATAGGGATAGCGGAGTGCGGCCGCGGATTGAGACATTTGACCGGGAAGCAAGGTAAGTGAACAGGGCGACCTGGGGGGTTTCACAGAGTGGGGCATCCCGATTCTGAATGCCCCGGGGGAGGAAATCGATCGGCCTGGGAATCTTATAGATTCCTGGGCCGATCGCACTGGGGTTTGGTCCACTTTAAGGCAGAGGACCGAAAACCGCTCTTCCTATTGGAGTAGGCGAGACTGCCCCAGGTGTGTGCAAGCGTTTCCCAGCCAGATAGAGCTAAACTAGGAAAAGGCAGGTTTGATGGCGTGAGGGGGTGGGTGATGTTAGTTTAGTGCCTCTGCAGACCAGGACTCTCCCTGATGTCTGACAGCTTTATACAATTATACATATTGTTGCACCAATTTACACTAACTATACATACTTCGCTCCTATCCCCGCAATTGATTTGCCAAGGTCTGGATACCCCATACCTATCTGCGGCATCAGAGTGTGCAGAGGGAACTAATCGAGGCAGAGCCTGGCATACCCACCCCAAAGATAATGAAGCATGGTGCGCTCCAGTGGCACAGAGGGAGTAGTTTCATTGCAAATTGTGGAGGAGTCCCAGGACAGGTGCATGCAGCTGGACTGGATTTTAGGAAAGGGCTAGCATCAGACATTCAGACCTAGGCCAATCAGCCATGGGGGGTGGGGCGGAGAGCACATATTATGCTTTATGTATGCCCCTGCTATTGGCCTTCCTGAACAGGATGGGAAAGGCCTAAAATCTATGTTGTCTTAAAGTCCTTGTCCAGGCAAACGCCAACTCCCATCTCATCCCCCAACATAGCAACTGTGTAAAATGAGCCATTTTAAATAAAGCTGATCCTGGGTCCTGGCTCACCTGGGAAGGGCCTTTTATGGCAGAACTTTACAAGCCCTGAGCACGTTCTGCTGTGGTCCGAGACAGTTGGGGGACCATTGTAGCTTGCTCACACTGAAAACACAGAGTGGATGTTAGACCACTTTTTTGTGTGGTCCTATAGAAATTAAATTGTAAGAACAAACTTTGGAGATGGCTTCTGCCCAGCACTGCAGGAAAATATAGCAGAGGCACACTGGACAGGCTTCATGTGAGCTTCACACTCTCTCTTTAAAGAGGAACACCACCTGTTTGTTGTCTCTCTGGTGTGGCATCCCTGTGTGTGTGTGTGTATCCCTGCAGACAGGCAGCTAATTAGCTGCAAGCTACACGGACATCAGAGTGTCAAGTAAGCTTAATGGAGCCGATCGCACCCCTGTTCGCCTATATCTGGGGGATGTGGGATGTACCCTCGCCAGAAATTCACAAATACTCTGTGTGGGTATGTGCCTAACTTAAGGTGGACCAAAACCCACAGGTCGTCCCAGTAATCTATAAGATTCCCGGGCCAATCAATTCCCTCCCCCAGGGGCATGCCTTGCGGTCAAAGAGGGCTTGCGCTATCCGCCTAGCAAGGCACGTGCCCACGCCAGGCATTTGTGAATAGTCGGTGTGGGCATGCTCCCTGTTAGAGGGTAGCGGCAGATGCAGTCGCCAGTGCGCTTGGATCCGCTGGTGTTAGACGGGCTCCTGGATCAAGCAGATCAGAGCGCGCTGATTAGGCAAGAGTCCACGCATGTGCCGTAGGACCGGAAAGAGGTTCGTTTGTTCAGGCGATCTGTGGTGTTTCACACAGCTGAGCACCCCCGATCGGGGTGCCCCATGGGCAAGGACCAAAACCCAGAATAGTCAAAATAGTCACTTTAAGGTATAGCTGGATAGTCACTAAGGTATAGCGAGGATGCAGACACAGCCATTGGATCACCACAGGCACATAGGGATGCCCCAAGGAGAAGTAATTGGCTGGCCCTGGAGTCTTTTAAACTTCAGGGCCAGCCCAAGATGCTGATCATTCTCTACAAATAGACTACAGGTGTCCTTTATAAAGAAAAAAAAAAGAAAAAATAGGCACATTCTCTACTGAGCAATTTATAACACCCGGTTTGCAGCAGATATAGTTCCACTCCGCTCTGTCATTTCTAAAATATACAAAAAAAAATAGTGTTTTAGACTAAAATAAAAAAGTAAAAAAAAAAAAGACCCCCTCCCCTTCCCCGCCTAGTTTCAGGCACATCTGAAGAATAGATCATTTGGTTTTAAAACAGAAAAAACAAAAATAAAAACCTTTTCCTTAAAATAACTTAGAGCATTACATTCGTCAGTTAGCGTCTCCCTCAGGTAGTTAAAAAGATTGAACATCTTAAAACGTTGCTTTACATTCACACATTTTCAAAATCGTCTTTTCACCCCACCAACATTTTTTAAACTTTTTTTTTTCTGAAAGGCTTTTCAAATAATCAGAAATCTGAAGGATTAGATTGTGTTTAGCTTTAGCTATCAGCACTTACACAGAGAGTCTACTTTAAGTAGCTGCGGCACCATCAACCATGTCACTCGCTGGATAAGCCGCGCTGTGCGTTCGCTCTGCAAGGCAACAGCGCGGGTTTCCGCAATTTTTTTTTTTTTTTTTTTTTTAACAACTTAACCTTTTTTTTTTATACAAGCTGTAACAATTCACAGCCACAATTAATTTATAAATGAATTAGAAATGATATCACTGAAACAGAAAAAAAAAAAAACACGCCATGCGGGCTTCAGGCGCTGCCACTAGTGTTGAGGTTTAGTCAGTGTCCATCGTGATTTTTTTTTTTTTTAGTGTCTAAACAGAATTTAATATATGTAGTGAAGGGGGTGGAGCCTACGTTCATTCTTTCACAAGCCTGTAAATGTGATGCTGCGCTCCGTGTTCGCTGTTTGACACTTCGAATACGCACGCCATACACAGTAGCGTTTCTTGTGTATCCCTGTTTGTTACCACCTTGAAGACAGAAGGAGAGAAATATTAATGACGAAACGCACTTGCTAGGAAAGACCAGTGTCGGCACTTATCTAAAAGGAAAAAAAAAAAAAAAAGGACTTTGCTAGCTAGGTCACTACTAAGCTGTAGCATGCCATTATAAAGTGGAGATAAAGGGAACCAAACACAGGGGCAGACTAGATGGACCATATGCTCTCCTTCGGCTGGCAACAGTCTATGTTGTTCTAAGAAGAAATAGAATGATATTTCTCCTCTCTTTCCCTCTGAATAATGTCATTTTTAAACCTTCCTGGTCCTCATGAAATGGTTCATTGGCACACTTGGGCTGCGGGTTTACCCACCTGGACCCGAGTATCACTTACTGGGCAGTATCTCTTCCAACTGATTTTTGATTAACAGTTTTCACTTTGAAATTCCCCTTTCCCTAGATTGTTTGGAATCTGTGGGTTTTCCCCCCACTGCACTAGAGTACAGCAGATTGGCATTATTGTCTAATTACTTTGATAGATTTCTTATATTTTATGATTGAGCTTTCAGGATATTGGCACAGATTTGCACTTATCAATATGTATTCTTCTTAATTTATTTGCACTTGCACTTTAGTGATTGCCGAGATACACGTATATTAAGCATGCTTTTTATTTATTTATATCGGTAATTGATACCTGCCTGCATACTACTATTATTTATAGAGTATTAAATGTATTAGCATTGGTTTAGTACAGGTATTGTTTTTAATGGTGTCTTGTTGTGTTTATTGGCTGGTTTTAAATTTTTGTTTTGTGGCTAACGAATACATTAAGTAAATTATTGTTGTTAGTGCCATTTCTAGACTTGATTGCTTTTGGTTTCCATTTACGTTTTAATAGAATTCATACAATATAATTATCTGCAAGGTTGTTGATTGTAAGGGAATGTCAGTCTTGGAGACTAGTCTGTCTCCAATCCTGTTGCGTATTATGTAATCCCTACACACAACCGGCATATACATTTTCCCAAAAAAAAGGGAGGGAGCACTATAATTGGTTCCCGAATATTTTTGAGGACTTTTTTTGGTTCTCCTTGTCTTCGCTACAACAGTCTTCCCTCCCATCTGGGTTTGTTTTTCTTTTTTTTTTAATGATTTTTGGGGTTGTGAAGAAGCCTTTTTATCCCCCTGATCATGCCATAGCAGGGTTGGATCATCAACCCCCCCCCCCCCCCCCCCCCAAAAAAAGGCAAGGAAATCATGCCCTGCAAAAGTTCTACTACCCAACATTGATTCATGTGCTAAACTGTATTTGGAGGTGGAACATGCTGAAACGAGTTCTATTTAACCATAATTTCTGTGAGTACTCACCTGTAGAATTGTTTTTACTATGCACAGCACGGCCTGTTTCATGTAGTCCTTACGTCTGGGTATTCTGCCACAAGGTGGTGCAGTGGACTGCAGAAGAATTGTGGCTCCTCCCGGCCCCATATAAAAACCGGAATCAACCATAGATCGCCAGTGTTGAAAAGCAGTTATACAAGAAGCCGGGAGGTAATAAAGGTAAAAAGAACCCTCGCAACTAACTTTGGAACAAATCACCATACAAAGCCAACCAAAGATAACGATAACAAGGGAGGGATGAAACAGGCCGTGCTGTGCATAGTAAAAATAATTCTACAGGTGAGTACTCAGAGAATTGTATTTTTTCTAATGCACAGCACGTCCTGTTTCATGTAGTCCTTACGTCTGGGACATCCAAAAATACCATTTTGTGATTACTCACCTGTAAAATGGGTATTATAAGTATGTTTCACACCCTGCTTCGGAATGATTAATAACACGTGGGTTATAGTCCAGTAGAGGGTGAACTTCTGCAGAGATGACTAGAAAAAAAAGCCCCTCCCAGTCCATAAATACCTGGGACCTCCAACACATTCCCCAGTATAAGAAAGCAGTAAGGGGACCTGGAAGAGCCAATAAAACCTAGGAGAGAAAATGTTCACCAAAAAGAGGATCCAAGATACAACATACTTATAATACCCATTTTACAGGTGAGCAATCACAAAATGGTATTATTCCAAGTATGTCTCACACCCTGCTTCGGAATGATTAATAACACGTGGGACATCCAATAGCAGTGTCCAACATGGGCGGGGATCCCAACAGGCAAAAATGCACAAATTAAACAACTGCAGCTTGCAGAACTTTGCGGCCAAAAACAGCATCCGCTGAGGCCCGCACATCAACCTTAAAAAACTTGGAAAAAATATGAACAGAAGACAAAGTAGCAGCCTTACAACTTGTTCAACAGAGGCTTGGTGCTGAAACACCCAGGAAGCCCCAACAGCACGAGTAGAATGAGCAGTGATCTGGAAAGGGGGATCCCCCCCTTAGCAGAACAGCCCCTAATAACGGCCTGACGAATCCATTTACTAATGGTAGACTTGACGGGCGCCAAACCCTTCTTGGGCCCAGAGGGCACCACAAAAAAAGGCGTCCGTCTTCCGGAATGGTGAAGTAGCCACCAGATAGTACTTTACACATCTAACGACGTCCAGAGAGTGCAAAGCCCTCTCCTTGTCATTGCTAGGTTTAGGACAACGAAGGAAGCACAATGTCCTGATCGAGGTAAAAGGCAGAGACAACCTTTGGCAAGAAGTCTGGTTTAAAACGGAAAACCACCTTGTCCTGATGTCTCTCAAAGTAGGGGGCCTGAGTGGACAGAGCCGCCAACTCGGAAACATGTCGAACAGAGGTGATAGCCACCAAAAAGGCAACTTATAAAGGTGAAAATGGATAGAGCAGAATCCTCCACTGGTTCAAAAGGAGGACCCTGAAGGTCAGACAACACCAAATTTAAATCCCAAACAGGTAACATGGGTTTGCGAGGAGGGGGCACATGAGTGACGCCCTCAAAAAAAGGTCTTAACCAAAGGACGAAGAGTGAAAGATCTCTGAAAGAAAACCACCAGAGCGGACACATGCCCCTTCAGAGTGCTAAGCTGAAACCCCATGTCCAGACCATGCTGAAGAAACTCCAGAATTCGAGGGATGGAAAAACACCCGACAAGGAAAAACCCTGGCCTCACACCAAGCAATATAGGAATGCCAGGTCCTGTAGTAGATATGAGAGGAAGACTTCTACCAAGCTCTAACGAACGTCTGGACAACAGTTTCAGACAAACCTTTTTCTCTTAGGATGGAGGTTTCAGCAGCCACGCCGTCAAAGCCAGCATTTGTAAATTGGGGTAACAAAGCTGACCTTGTGAGATCAGATCCGGAACCAGAGGCAGCCTGTACTGATCGACCGCCAGCTGCACGACGTCTGCGAACCATACCTGTCTTGGCCACCTTGGGGCCACCAGGATTGCTGGCACACCCTCGGGAAGCAGCTTGCGCACCACCTTGCCCACCATGGGAAAGGGGGGAAACAGATACAGGAGACCGAGATCCAGCCATGACAGAGACATGGCATCCACTGCCAGAGCCAGGGGGTCCTGGGACAGAGACACAAATGCAGGGAGCTTGTGATTGTGACGGGAGGCAAAGAAGTCCACTTCCGGAATCCCCCACCTGTGACAGATGGATTGAAATACCTTGTTGCTGAGGGACCATTCCCCCTCGGCGAGAGGTCCCCCTGCTCATGGAATCCGCTTACAGATTCTCCACCCCTGGAATGTACACTGGCAAAATGCATGGAACATTGCTCTCGGCCCATGCAAGAATCAGAGACACTTACCGGAGGGCACTCCTGCTGCGAGTCCCTCCTTGGTGATTGATGTAAGCGACTGCAGTCCGATTGTCAGATCGAACCTGAACCGGTAAACCCTGGAGGCGATGAGTCAGGTGCGACAGCACCAACCGAACCGTCCTCAGCTCCATAATGTTGATGGGGATGTGGGCCTCCTGAGGACCCCACAGCCCCTGGAACAGATGTTCCTTCCAGAAACCCCCCCAGCCCGACAGGCTGGCATCGGTGGTGACCGTTTCCCAACAGGGCACCAGAAAAGATCAGCCCCCAGAAGATTCTTCGGGTCCAGCCACCACTGAAGAGACCGCCGGACCAGAGGAGACAGAACAAAGGACTGATCCAGGGACAGAGGACATCTGTCCCAAGCCGATAAAAGATGGAGCTGAAGAGGTCTCATGTGAAACTGAGCAAAAGGCACTGCCTCGAAGCAAGCCACCATCAATCCCACCAGTCTCATCCCTTGCCTGATGGACGGACAAGGGTCGGACAGAAGGAGACGAATTAGTGCTTGAATAACATCCACCTTTGGCTGGGGTAAGAACACCCTGGTCTGAATGGTATCCAGATTCATGCCCAGAAACGAAGTCACCTTTGACGGAGAGAGAGAGGACTTGGGGTAATTGATTACCCGCTCGAACCTCTCCAGCTTTGTCACCACCGTCCTGGTGTCCAGATAAGGCACAATACGAATGCCCTGGGCTCTGAGAAGGGCCATCACGCCTGCCAACACCTTGGTGAACACCCTGGGCGCCGAAGTCAGCCCGAAGGGGAGAGCCACAAACTGGTAGCGCTGATCGCCTACCGCGAACCTGAGAAACCGTTGGTGTCCCGCGAAGACCGGTACATGAAGTTAAGCGTCCTTGATGTCTAATGAGGTCATAAAGTCCCCAGGACAAAGGGAGTTGACAGCAGAGAGCAGAGTCTCCATGCAAAATTTCTTGGTTCAGATGAACCGGTTGAGAAACTTTAAGTCCAAAATGGGCCTTATGGATCCATCCTCTTTCGGGCACCGTAAAGAGGTTGGAGTAGTAACCCTGACCTCTCTCTATGGAGGGGACCGTAGAAACGACCCCCATATCAAGAAGGTTTTGCACCGCCAGAAAAAGTCCCTGTGCAGCCCGAGGTTCCGCAGGAACCCGAGACCTGAGAAATCAGGGAGGAGGCCGGTAAGTGAACTCCAGTTTGTACCCATAGGAGACCACCTCCAGGATCCAGTTGTCTGTGACTTCCAGAGTCCAGACCTGTGCGAGGAGCCACAGCCGTGCCCCCACCCACGAGGGTAGGGGCGCCCCCATATTGCTAAGGGGGCTTGGCAGCAGCTATGGGTTTGGTACCCCAGGAAGTCCCGGTCGGGCGCGTCCACTGCCCCAGGAATCTCCTCTGAACGCAGGGAAGGACATTCCCCTGCTCGTCCGAGAGCCACGAAAGGAGGGATTGAATGAGCCTTAGCCCCAAAAGGGCCGGTGTTGCTTCTTGCGCTGAGGTAACTTACCTCCCCTAGCCACAGAGTCCAATTTTTTACCAAACAGGCGCAGACCCACGAAGGGAAGCCCTGTGAGCGCCTTCTTGGCAGCGATATCGGCCGCCCACTGGCGCAACCAGACCGATCGGCGTATAGCCACAAGCAACGCCGAGGTCCTGCTACACATACGGATAGTATCATCCAAAGCTGATAAGGTAAAGGCAATCTCACATTGCAACAAGGCTGAAAATTCCTCACTGGAAGGATTCAGATGGGGGCCATCCAACAGGATACCGAGCAATCATATGGTGATTTTTAAGGGTAGTCGCAATGACAAATGGGAATTGCGCTATGAAGCTACCCGGGATGCCCCTTAGCGTCCGTTAGTGGGAGGATTTGCAATGACAAAAGGGAACCCCAATTTGACAACAAGGGACCTAAGGACCGGGAGAACCCCCTTTTGTATTAAAGGCTAAGTAGTCCCACCTAAAAGACACAATAAGGGACCCCTAAGAATATGCACCCAGAGGCATCCTAATGCACAAACATATGCAGGCATAAGACATCCATTTACATATATATAAATATATGTACATATATATATACACAGAACATAATATCACACACCCGCATGAGATATGGTAATGCCGGATAACAAATGCAGAAAATAAATGCGGAATTCCCAGGCCACCAGGGCGCAGTAATACTAGCGCAATTAAGAAAACAATAATAGAACCAAGGGGCCCCGAGGGACACTCACAATCAGCCGGCAGCAAGAAATGGCGTCCAACACCCGCGCATGGCCACGCCCCCTCCCGACCCGGGAAAACGCCAGACTGGCTTCCAGCCAATAGGGCTGAGAGCCGCAAGACGCGCCAAAGGAGGGGGGCGGGCCGTAACGGACACGCAGAGCGCCAGGCCCCGCCCCCTCCCCTGAACCGAGGAAGGAGAGCCGCGCTCCCCAGCCATGCTGCAGAGCCGGCCAAAAAGTAACCGGCCATAATGTAACCGGCCCGCCGCCGCAAAATAGTGAGCGTGCGGGCCGCAGTCAAGAGACACACAATTCATACACTGACACACACATACGTACCCACTCGCTGGCAGTAGCCAGAGCGTGAAGTAAAAGCACAAACGCACTGACAGACAACTATATGGGGGGAACAATTGAGGACCGCCCCCCCTCCCCCTACTATCCGGGAACAGGGAGTAATGGAGGGGAAGCCAATAGCTACATATAGATATGTAGCGATGGTTTCAATACGGACAGGGCATCCCATGTCAGGGTCACCAACCTGATAAACCGCCTACCCCTTGGTGGGGGTCTCATAGAAACATAGAAGGTTGACGCAGAAGGAGACCATATGGTCCATCTAGTCTGCCCTTATGTGTATACTGTATGTACTCTTTATCTTAGGATAGATGTGTGCTTATCCCAGGCATGTTAAAATTCAGTGACTGTTGATTTTTCAACTACCTCTGCTGGAAGTTTGTTCCAAGCATCTACTACTCTTTCTGTAAAATAATATTTTCTAACATTGCTCCTGATCTTCCCCCCGACTAGCTTCAGGTTGTGCCCCCTTGTTCTATCATTAAGCTTCTTCTTAAAAACACTTCCCTCCTGAACCTTATTCAATCCTTTCACATATTTAAAGGTCTCAATCATGTCCCCCCTCTCCCTTCTTTCCTCTAGACTGTACAAATTAAGTTCTTTAAGTCTCTCCTGATAAGTTTTAAGTTTAAGTCCTTCCACCATTTTCGTTGCCCGCATCTGGACCCGGTTCTATTTGAATAATGTCTTTTTGCAGGTAAGGTCTCCAGAACTGCACACAATATTCTAGCTGTGGCCTTACCAGGGCTCTATACAGCGGCATCACAATCTCCCTCTTCCTACTGGTGATGCCTCGAGCTATGCAGCCGAGCATCCTGCTTGCTTTTCCCACTGCCTGGCTACACTGTCCACTCATCTTGCAGCTATCAGTAATCAGTACCCCTAAATCTCTCTCCTCCGAGGTCCTGGCTAACACAGTACTGCCCATACGGTACTCAGAGCAGGGATTCCTTCTACCCAAGTGCATGATTTTACATTTAGAGACATTAAACTCTAGTTTCCACAGTTTTGACCATCTATCCAGTAAAGCTAAATCATTTTCCATGTTGCAGACACCTCCAGGAATATCCACCCTATTACTAACCTTTGTATCATCAGCAAACAGACAAACTTTTCCTACCAAGCCTTCTCCTATGTCACTTACAAATATATTAAAAAGAATGGGGCACAGGACAGAGCCTTGCGGCACACCACTTGTAACTCGCCTTTGTTCAGATTGCACACCATTTACAACAACGCTTTGATACCGATCCCTCAGCCAACTGGAAATCCACTGAACTATCCAGGGATTGAGTCCTACCTTCAATAACTTATCTATGAGCTCCTTATGTGGTACAGTGTCAAAAGCTTTGCTAAAATCCAGATAGGCGATATCCACAGCACCACCTTCATCTAACACTTTAGTGACATTGTCAAAGAAATCCATAAGATTGGTCTGACATAATCTGCCCTCAGTAAAGCCGTGCTGTTTTGGGTCCAATAGGTCATTAATTTTTAGATGGGAAATTATCTGTTTTTTTAAGAGTGTTTCCATTAATTTGACCACTATAGATGTTAAACTAACTGGCCTATAATTACTGGCTTCTTCTCTACTCCCCTTTTTATGGATTGGTACGACATTGGCCATTCTCCAATCATCTGGAACCTCACCAGTTGAAAGGGAATGGTTAAGTAAATCAGTCAGAGGGGCTGCAATCACAAACCTAAGTTCCCTTAGAACTCTGGGGTGGATTCCATCTGGACCCATCGCCTTACTTACCTTTAGATGTGCCAGCTCGGATAGGTCATCAGCCTCCAGAAACTCCGGAGCTGTGCCTCCCAGCGGGATGCTGTGCTATGGTCTCACGGAGGAGCATGGCTCCTAGTTAGTACACCACTAAGGTGTAACCTAACCTCGGCTGGACCTACAGCCGAGGCTGGGAGGCATAGTAATCTATTTAAAACAAGGTCCGGGCAGAAATAGGGATAAATTGGACGGGTGTAAACCCGGCTTACCTGCAAAGGAAGGAGACAGCCATCTTCTGACTTGCTCGCCGTCTGCAGAGACGAAGACTGGGGAATGTGTGGGAGGTCCCAGGTATTTATGGACTGGGAGGGGCTTCTTTTTTTCTAGTCATCTCTGCAGAAGTTCGCCCTCTACTGGACATAACCTAAGTGTTATTAAAGTGGACCAACACCCAGGATTTTGACTATCCTGGGTCTTGGTCCACTTCGGTGGGGCACCCCCGATCGGGGTGCCCCGCTGTGTGAAACCCCCCCGATCACCTTAAAAACTCACCTCTCCCCGCGCCGACGGACAAGGGATTTGACAGCCGCGGACAAGCGGCTCCTCCGCCGCCGCCGCCTCCCGCGCGTTCCTCTTGACGCGAGGGAGGCGGCGGCTGGCCGCCGCCGAAGCTAAGGTAAGGGGGTTTTGGGGGGGTTTCACCCCGCGGGACATCCCGATCTCGGATGTCCCGCGGGGAGGGAGGTGATCGGCCCGGGAATCTTATAGATTCCCGGGCCAATCACCCGAGGGTGATGGTCCACTTTAATCATTCCGAAGCAGGGTGTGAGACATACTTGGAATAGCAGTGTCCGGAAGGTAGGGTGGGACCCCCAAGAGTAACAGCAGGCAGTTCAAACCACTACTGCCTGAAGTACCTTGCGGCCAAAAGCAGCATCGGCTGAGGCCTTAACATCGACCTTGTAAAACTTGGAAAAGGTATGAGCAGAAGACCAAGTAGCAGCCTTACAAACTTGTTCAACAGAAGCTTGGTGCTGAAAAGCCCAAGAAGCACCTACAGCCCAAGTGGAATGAGCAGTAATCCGGAAAGGAGGAACCTTCCCTTTAGCAGAATAGGCTTGTACCACCGCCTGACGTATCCACTTGCTAATAGTAGATTTAGCCGGAGGCAAACCCTTTCTAGGTCCCGCAGGAAGAACAAAAAGAGCATCAGATTTCCTGAAAGACTCAGTAGCAACCAAATAAAACTTCATTCTCTGGATGTTGTCAGGGCATTGAAGGGTCCGTTCCTTGGAATTAGCAGGGTTAGGACACAAGGAAGGTAAGACAATGTCCTGATTGAGATGAAAAGCAGACACAACCTTAGGCAAGAAATCTGGCTTAAGCCGAAACACCACCTTATCCTGAAGCTGCTCAAAATAAGGAGGTTTGATGGAAAGCGCTGCCAGCTCAGAAACTCACCTGACCGAAGTAATAGCCACCAAAAAGGCCACCTTAAGAGTCAGAAAGGGCAAAGCAGCCCCACGAATAGGCTCAAAGGGGGGACCCTGCAGAGCAGACAACACCAGATTCAGGTCCCAAACCGGTAGCATAGGTTTACGTGGCGGACGCACATGAGTAACTCCCTGGAAGAAAGTCTTAACCAGCTGGTGATTGGCAAAGGATCTTTGGAAAAAAATTGCCAGAGCTGACACCTGTCCCTTGAGGGTACCAAGTTGAAGGCCCGAATCCAAACCATGTTGTAAAAACTCCAGAATCCTGGGGATGGAAAACACCTGACAAGGAAGAGATTTGGACTCACACCAGGCAATGTAAGCATGCCAGACCCTGTAGTAGATAAAAGACGAGGACTTCTTCCGAGCCCGAATCATGGTAACAACAACAGAGGCCAGCAACCCCTTGTCCATCAAGATGGAGGTTTCAGCAGCCAAGCCGTTAAAGCCAGCGTTTGTAAATTGGGACGGCGCAAGACGTACCGATCTACTGCCAACTGCACGACGTCTGCGAACCACACCCTCCTTGGCCAACAGGGGGCCACCAAAATGGCTGGTACCCCCTCCTGGGCTATCTTACGCAGCACCCTGCCCAGCAGAGGAAAGGGAGGGAACACAGAGGAGCCGAAACTCTGTCCAAGAATTGCTAGAGCATCCGTGGTGAAGGCCAGAGGATCCTGAGAAAGGGAGACAAACCTTGGAAGCTTGTGATTGTGGCAGGACACAAACAGGTCCACATCCTGCTGAACCCAGTGGTGACACAGGGAGTGAAATACCTTGTTGCTGAGGGACCATTCCCCCAGCCAAGACGTCCCCCTGCTCAGGGAGTCTGCCTCCAGGTTCTCCACCCTCGGAATGTAGACCGCCGAGATGCAAGGAACATTTTCTTCCGCCCAAGACAGTATCAGATACACTTCCTTGAGGGCTCGCTTGCTTCCCCCCGATGATTGATGTAGGCAACCGCCTTCTAGTTGTCCGAGCGAATCTGAACAGCCCAACCCCGAAGGTGTGGGGTCAACTGGAGGAGAACCAACCTGATCGCCCGCAGTTCCAGAACGTTGATGGGTGCATGGGTCTCCTGGGGGCCCCACAGACCCTGAAACGTCAAAGACTTCCATACGCCCCCCCCCCCCCCCCCAACCGGTCAGACTGGCATCTGTGATGACAATCTCCCAGCACGGCGGCAGAAATGTCCTGCCCACTAGTAGATTCCTCGAGTCCAGCCACCACGAGTTGGACAGAGCAAATTTCTGATCCAGGGACACAGGGTCCCGATCCCAAACTGACAAGAGATGCAACTGAAGAGGCCTCATGTGAAACTGAGCAAAGGGAACCACCTCGAAGCAGGACACCATCAGACCCACTAACTGCATTCCCTGCCGAATGGAGGGATGAGGACACAAGAGCAGAGCCCGTGCCTGCATCTGAAAGCCCTCCACTTTCTGCTGAGGGAGAAATACCTTGACCTGAGAGGTATCCAGGGTCATGCCCAGGAAGGACCTCGCCAGAGATGGAGACAGTGAAGATTTGGGATAGTTGACCAGCCAGCCGAAGGACTCGAGAGTGGACGTCACCACCTGAGTATCCTTCTAGGCCTGAAGAAGAAGCTGAGGAGCAATCAGAATGTCGTCCAGGTAAGGGAGTATGCAAATGCCCTGGTTCCTCAGAAGAGCCATTACGCCCGCCAGCACCTTGGTGAATACCCGAGGAGCCGAGATGATACCGAACTGTAAGGCTACAAACTGGTAATGCTGATTCTCCAGAGCGAACCTCAGGAATCTCTGATGACCTGGAAAGATTGGCACGTGAAGATAGGCATCCTTGATGTCCACGGTGGTCATGAAGTCGCCAGCCGAAGGGTGCTGACAGCCGAGCGTAGAGTCTCCATGCGAAAGTGCTTGAACCGGACAAACCTGTTGAGACCCTTCAAGTCCAGGATGGGCCTCAGAGAACCATCCTTTTTGGGGACCGTGAAAAGATTGGAGTAGTACCCCTGATCCTGTTAAGGCAGCAGACATATGACTCCTGACACCAACAGGCGTTGAACCGCTAGGCGCAACCCCTGAGCAGAGAGAGGATTTTGAGACATCCGGGATATGAGGAATCTTGGGGGTGGCCAGGCTGCAAACTCTATCTTGTAACCGGAGGACACCACCTCCTGAATCCATCGGTCTGAGACGCGGAGCCTCCAGACGTGAGCAAAGAGCCGAAGCTGTCCCCCCACCCGGACAGGTGAGGGCGCCTCCTCATGCCTGAGGGGCCTTGGTAGGGGGTTTGGGCTTGGAACCCCAGGAGAGACCGGCCCATGGGATCTGCCACGACCCCAAGAATCTCTGCGTCTACCCGAGAAGAGAGAGCCACGACCTCCTCTGGGGGCACGAAAGGAGGGGAAGGAAGCGGAAGGCCCCCGAAAGGGCCGAGGCTGCTTCCTACGCTGAGGGAGCCTACCATCCTTGGCAAGAACATCCAGACGCTCACCAAAGAGACAAAGTCCCGTAAAAGGAAGTCCGGTGAGGGACTTCTTAGCTGCAGTGTCAGCCACCCACTGACGCAACCAAACAGAGCGGCGCATAGCCACAAAGAGGGCCGAAGCCCTACCGCCCAGCCGGACGGCATCATCCATGGCAGTCAGCACAAAGTCAACAAAATCAGAGCAAAGCAAGAGGGCCCTATAATCCTCCCTCCTCCTACCAGCCATGGCGCCATCCGCGAGATGCTTGAGCTTCTTCTTAAGGGCAATAGCCGTAATGGCTGCGGCACCGCAGTCGATCGTCGTACAGCCGGTCCACACGAATGGAAGAGCAGGCTAACAGGACACCGCCGCCGCCCACGTCGGAAGATGGGCCTCCGGACACAGACACAGCACCGCAAAATGGCGCCGAACGAGAACCTCGAGGGGTGGGCCACGGGAGCATGACGTGATACGCGTCATCCCCCGCCACCGCCCCCCCCCCGAAGAGCGCGAAAACGCGTTCACGTGACCAGAGACAGTGCCATGACAGTCCGCATCGCAACACAGCAGAAGCGCCGCCCGCCGCGGAGCGTGGTACAACCGCGGCGGCGGCGAGACAACAACAGCTGAATAACCACCCGCCGCTGCCACCCCTCCCCTGAACACCCGTCGGGGAGAGGGGGAGAAGGGAGAGGGCAGGCAGCGGCGGGAGCAGCCCAGACGGGGCCTGATGGTAGGGAGGAGGGGGCAGGGGACACCAAAGGAAAGGGAGAAGGAACAAAACAAGCGGAACCTAGCTAGCAACACAAGTCCCCCAAACACAACTCACCCCCTACACATAGCGAAGGCAGGACTTCCATATCCCTCAGCAGGCTCACCATAAAGCCTATGGCCGGCTACCCTTTGTGGTACAGGGTCTGCGGCTTGGAGCAGTGCTCCCCGAGCACCTGACCCTAGTGCTCCTCTACCCTCACCCGATCTGTCAGCCAAGGCTGGGAGGCACAGAGGGTCCAGAAGCAGGTGGAAATAGACTTGCAGGGCCGCAGGCTTGGTTGCCCCGCTCACCTGCATAACATAGAGAGCAATCTTCTATCTTCGCAGTATCACTGCAGAGGAAACACTGGAGATCTATGGTTGATTCCGGTTTTTATATGGGGCTGGGAGGAGCCACAATTCTTCTGCAGTACACTGCGCCACCTTGTGGCGGAATACCCAGACATAAGGACTACATGAAACAGGCTGTGCTGTGCAGTAGGAAAAATACCGTTTTGTGAGTACTCACCCTTAAAACGGGTATTATGAGTGTGCCATACACTCCACTTCGATCTTCATGACATGTGGGTAAACTCCAGTAGAGGGCGAACTTCTGCAGAGATGAATATGCAAAAAAAGAAAGCCCCTCCCAGTCCATATATACCTGGGACATCCCACCAATTTCCGAGTGTAAAAAAGCAGTAAGGGGACCAGGAAGAACCAATTATAACCTTAATCAAAACCAATGGTTCACCATATAAAAGCCCCTGAAAAAAAAGGGGTGGGGTGAAGTGGAGTGTATGGCACACTCATAATACCCGTTTTAAAGGTGAGTACTCACAAAACGGTATTATTCTAAGTGTGCCATACACTCCACTTCGATCTTCATGACATGTGTGACATCCAATAGCAGTGTCCATCATGGGTGGGAACCAGAAAACAGTGAAGAATGTACCAACTCAAACCACTGCAGCTTGCAGAACCTTGCGGCCAAAAACAGCATCCGCTGAAGCCCACACATCTACCTTGTAAAACTTGGACGGAAGACCAAGTAGCAGCCTTACAAACTTGTTCAACAGAAGCTTGGTGCTGAAAAGCCCAGGATGCACCAACAGCACGAGTAGAGTGCGCAGTGACCCTAAAAGGGGGAGTCCTCCCCTTAGCAGAATAGGCCCCAACAATGGCCTGACAAATCCCTTTCATTTCCCTCAAAAAAAGCGTCCGTCTTGCGGAAGGAAGAAGTAGTCACCAAATAGTACTTCACACAGCGAACAACATCCAAATTGTGCAGAACCCTCTCCTTGTCATTGTTAGGCTTAGGACACAAGGAAGGGAGAACGATATCCTGATTGAGGTGGAAAGCAGACACCACCTTAGAAAGGAAATCCGCCTTAAAACGAAAAACCACCTTATCCTGGTGTCTCTCAAAGTAAGGGGTTGAAAGACCACTCTCCTTGGCGAGAGGATCCCCTGCTCAGGGAATCCGCCTCCGTGTTCTCCACTCCCGGAATGTAGACTGCCGAAATGCAAGGAACATTGCTCTCCGCCCAGTGCAGGATCAGAGAGACTTCCCTGAGGGCACTCCTGCTGCGAGTCCCTCCTTGGTGATTGATGTAAGCTACCGCCGTTCGGTTGTCTGAACGAACCTGATCCAGTAGACCCTGTAAATGTGAGGTCAACCGTGCCAGAACCAGTCGGACGGCTCTGAGCTCCAAGACATTGATGGGGGTGTGAGCCTCCTAAGGACCCCACACCCCGCTGAACTGATGACTTTTCCAATAACCTCCCCAGCCCGACAGGCTGGCATCCGTGGTAACCGTCTCCCAACAAGGGACCAGAAAGGATCTGCCCTTCAACAGGTTGCTCGACTCCAGCAACCATCAAAGGGACTGCCGAACCCTGGGAGACATCCTGAAAGGTTGATCCAATGACTGCGGACACCTATCCCAATGCGTCAATAGGTGAAGTTGAAGAGATCTCATGTGAAACTGTGCAAACGGTACCGGCTCGAAGGAGGACACCATCAAGCCCACCAGTTTCATCCCCTGTCGGATAGAGGGGCAAGGATTGGCCAGAAGAAGGCGGATCAGACCCTGAATCCCCTGCACCTTGGTCTGGGGCAGAAACACTCTGGCCTGAATGGTATCCAGATTCATGCCCAGAAATGAAATCACACGAGACGGAGAGAGAGAAGACTTGGGGGCGGTTGATCACCCACCCGAACCTCTCCAGGGTCGACACCACCTGGTGGGTGTCCAGCTCCGCCTGACGGAGGGAAGAAGCTGAGATCAACAGGTCGTCCAGATAAGGCACAATGCGAATGCCCTGAGTTCTGAGCAGAGCCATTATTCCCGCCAAGACCTTGGTGAAGACCCTCGGCGCGAGGTCAGTCCGAAGGGAAGGGCTACAAACTGAAAATGTTGATCCTCCACTGCAAACCGGAGGAATCTCTGATGTGCCAGAAAAATCGGAACATGCAGATACGCATCCTTGATGTCTATGGATGTCATAAAATCCCCTTGGCGAAGGGAATTGATAGCCGAGCGCAGAGTCTCCATGTGGAACTTTTTGGCTCTGATAAACCTGTTGAGAACCTTGAGATCTAGAATGGGTCGCACCGAACCCTCCTTTTTGGGGACCGTGAAAAGGTTGGAGTAGTAACCCCTGCCTCTCTCCGACGGAGGCACCGGACATATAACCCCCATGTCCAGAAGGTTTTTTACTGCTAATAGGAGCCCCTGTGCAGCCTGAGGGTCTGAGGGCACACGAGACCTTAAGATTCTTGGGAGCGGCAAGTACTCGAACTCCAGTTTGTACCCGGAGGAGGCCACTTCCAAGATCCAATTGTCTGTGACCTCCCGGGCCCAGACCTGGAAGAAGAGCCGCAGCCGTCCCCCCACCCTTGCGGGTGAGGGAGCCCCTTTGTTGCTGAGCCGGTTTAACGGCAGGCTTGGGACCCCAGGGCGCCGCGGGACATGCCCGACGTCTGCCCCTGTTCCAGGACAAACCCCTGACCCCCCGAGAAGGCCAAACCCCTAGCCGCTCTGGCCCCTCGAAAGGAAGGAGTGAACGAGCCAGCCCCCGAAAGGGACGGCGCTGTTTCTACCGCTGAGGTAACATACCTCCTTTAGCAACAGCATCCAATTTATCTCCAAACAGCCGCGTACCCAAGAAGGGAAGAGCTGTGAGCGACTTCTTGGCCCCAAAGTCCGCCGTCCACACCGATCTGCGCACAGCCACCAATAAGGCTGAAGTCCTACTACATACGACAATAGAATCTTCCATAGCAGCCATGACAAAATCCATGAACAATTCATTTCTTAAGGGTAGCGAACTCAGCAATAGCTGGATCAAACTGAGCATCATTCAGCCAGTCCCTGATAAGAGATCTGGTAGCAAGCGACATCAGGGCAGATGCACAAACAGGCCGCAGGGCCGAGCCCACGCTGGCAAATGCGTGGCACGCCATCTGATCAAGGCGCTCAGGAGTGTTCAGCACAGAAGAGTTGGTCAAACCTAAAACAGGCACGTCGACCTCGGGAGGAGAAGACCAGCGCTTAACCGCCTCCACCGGGAAAGGATACTTCTTATCCCATCCCTGAGGAGCACCAGGAAGCCGACTGGGCCTCTCCCATTCTCTAAGGATCAGCGCATCAAAGTGACCCTGGGTAGGGAATTCCAGACGGGGCTTGCAGACCCCAAAAAATTCCCCCTTCTTGAGAGGGGGCGCCTCAGGCGGTTCAATATCCAACACCTCCAATAGATGTGACAAAACAGTGGCCGTATCTACGGTATCCCCCAGCTCCTGCCCGACATCGGCATCACCAGACTGAACATAGTCAGCCTCTGTTTCCTCATACAATTCCCCCTCCTCTAACGGGGAATAATCTGACAAGTCAACGGAATCGTCGCCAACATCCCACAAGGGCTGGGCCGACGACAAATGTCTCTATTTAGCCTGGGCCTTCTTGCCCACCGTGCTAGCAATAATTTTCTCGATGCTGGCCAACCTAGCCCAAACATCAGAAAGCGACTCCCCACTGGTACCAATGTCACTTGGGGTACGGATAAGGCGGGGAGGGGAAGGCGATGAAGCGGGAGGAGCCGACCCCTAAGGCTGGGTACCAGACTGCCGCGTTATGGCCTTTTGTGCGCATGGTATACAGATCAGCACATTTTCCCCCGTAAGGGATACCCCACACCCCACACATGACCCGGATTGTCCCAGAGGGAGCTCGAGCCCAGTATCCTGCAGAGCCTCCATATGGTGATTTTTGTGGTCAGTCGCAAGACCGCACGGAATTTACGCCTAAGCAACCCGGGATGCCCCTTAAAAGTCCCGGTGGGAGGGTTTGGGGTGATCAAATTTACACTAGGGATCCCAGGACCAGGAGGAACCCCTTAACATGCACAATAATGAAGCAATCTGCAACACACAATAAGGCATATCAATTACTATACAGCAAATATATATATATATATATATATATATACATACACATATACACATATATACACAATTTTAATTACATTAAATAGATAATAGGCAAAACCTGCACCCCAGGGGCCCCCCCACCAGAGAGGGACCCCCAAGTGACAAAGAGGTGGCCGACAGGCCCCTACCTGTCCCCAAGAACGGCAGCAAAAATGGCCCCCGATCTGTGGAGAGGCCGAGAAGCAGGAAGAGAAGGGAAGGGGGGCGGGCCAGCACCAAAGGCGCGCTTTTCCGGCCCCACCCTCCTCCCAGCAGCGCGGATCTGGCCAGCAAAATGCGCCGAACGAGGGGGCGGGGCTACCGCGGCCACGCCAAGTGCCCGGACCCGCCCTTTTCTTAACACAGCCTGAGGGAGAGAAACTCCCCAGGCTAACAGGAAAACCACCACAGGCTAGAAGGCACCATGCACCAATTCATCCAGGGATACTTCCAGGAGATCCACACACACACACAACACAAAGTAAAGTGAACACCAACACACATACACTCATATATAAATATTAACAAATGAAAAAGGGAGAGGCCGAGGATGACGGCCCGCCACCCCCCCCCTTTCCCCAGAGGGAAGTAAGGGACCCGGAAGGGGGAGTGGGAACCCGGCCATTATAAGGCCATAGGCATATAGGGACGGGGCATCCTGCACCAGGATCACCAAAAACCTGGATAACCGCCTACCCCATAATAAGGTCACATGGTGAAGCAAAGCTCCTTCCGCACCCATAGGGTGCTCCTACCCTCACCAGGACCCACAGCCTAAGCTGGGAGCCTCAATTAGGGGCAATTTAAAAAGGGTCCTGGCAGTAATAGGGATAATAAACGGCCGGTCTTCATCCTCTGTCTTGTCGCCTTCCCTGCAGAGAAGGAACTGGGAAATTGGTGGGAGGTCCCAGGTATATATGGACTGGGAGGGGGCTTTCTTTTTTTGCATATTCATCTCTGCAGAAGTTCGCCCTCTACTGGAGATTACCCATATGTCATGAAGATCGAAGTGGCGTGTATGGCACACTTAGAACAGAGGAGTAAATGCACAAACCCCTCTATGCAATAGTCCCCATCTGTACAAGAGTACCAAGTTGGGCACATAAGAGGCGATGGCCTGGATGAAGGCCTGTCACGGAAACAGTAATTGCTGCCGGTGCACAGGTGGTTGGAATCTGGCAGCAAGCTGGAGACTATAGGGCCGGTCCTAAGTACTTACCAACAAAATAGTAAAGTTTTCCAACACGCTGTTCATCATGTACTTCTCCGGTAAGTGTTTCAGCTTGTGGATGAAATTAATCATATATTCACACATGGGGGAGCGGTTTATCCTATACACAAATCGGCCATTTTCAAACCTTGCATATTCTGTCTGCAAAGGGGGGAGAAGAGAGGAACAAGAGAATGTCACACATTAACTGGAATATATATTATATATATATATATATATATATATAAAACACATGACTACCAGGCCACCATTAAAGAAAAAAAAACACAAGCTCCCTTTTCTTTCTCAAGCAGGTTAATCAAAAATGATTCACAGGTCCTCATCAAAACGTGACCCCTATAAAGGCAATTTATAATGCACAGCATGGTTGTTTAGCTGCTCTTCAAAGCAGTTAATCGAGAAGATTCCTAAAGGCTCCTCCTCTGTGGTATAAAAGCTTCCCTGCCCAGCATTAGCTTGGTGGGTCCCCAAGGAGGGAAGATGGGGGACCTGTTCCACCGCCTCAGTACAGATGCTGATGGGGAAGTTACAATAGTGGTGCCCCCGACCAGCAGACCAGCATCCGTCACACCAGGAGGGAGCCTCATGATCTGGCAGACAGAGAATGTCGCCCAGCGGTACAGATGAAGGATGTTCACAGGGTAGTGATGGGCTACATGCCAGTATCAGCAGGTGGCATGACAGAGGAGTTTATTCAGACCTGTAGCCCATCACTAGGGCTACATACAAAGTCATGCATACAAGGGTCAGTCGAGGCCAGATGGTAAGGAAGTTACCGGATGGTAACACGTTCGATTCCTCGCCAGGACTGGACTGAAGTGCACCTAAACCCCCCCTCCCCCAATTGCTCCCTGGGTGATTAGGACAGCCTGCTGATCCAGGCATGTGTATACCTTTCCTATCCAGTAAATCTCCCCTTTGTTTAAGCGCACAGGAAAGGAAGGATTAATTGACAAAATGGCCCCAAGCAGCAAAAGAAAATTAACTGCAATCTTTCCAGACATCACTAAATCTTATACGCATATTTCATATATTTATCACATGCCGTAGTATCCGATTGTATGAGAACATTGTATTGTGATGTAGTATAGTATTGTCTCACAGCTGTAAAACTATTCAGACATGTCTTCTTACACTGCGCTCCCTCTAGTGGCCAGCAGCGCTCACTACAGTGATCTTGCATGCAAAAAAGGACTGAAGTAACATCGGACCAAAAATAAAAAGTGGCAGACCCCAACCCCCCCCCCCCCATTGGCCCCTACTTACCTTTTGGATGTCACCATTGCCTGCTACGGTGACATCCGGCTGTTCCAGGGCTCAATCCTCACCCGGCCTTAGCTGTGCCCATCAATGTCCCAAGGTGATCTCGCAGCTCAGCGAAGTCTCATGGGATTTTGGGCGGCCCCATTGCATCCCATTTATGGGCAATGAGCAGGCGTGAGATCTGGGGCCGCACGCAGTGCTCCTAGAACATGGATCCCTTGGCAAGGTGAGTAAATAATGCTTAATAAGGTAAAACTGGAGTGGGGGGCAGTAGATCGGTGAGGCTTGGGGGAGGTTTTAAAGATACATAAAATAAAACAAAAGTTCCAATTCTTGTACTTACCTGTGTAATTCATTTTATCCTAGTTGTCCATTCAGAGACACTAACCACAGACAATAGGCTATTAGCAATACCCAATAGACAGATCTGTGTCCCTGGATCACAACTTGACAGGGAAAAAGTAAAAGCATGGGTATAAATCACACCATTTGACAAACATCAAGTACCACCTGGCTGGTAAGTATGTGCTAAAAGCGCGTACACATGGCCTACCTCCACTTTCTCTACCACTTGTTTGCCGAATGAGCAGACTTTGGTTGAGCAGGTGATGGTCATGTTTTCTGAGCTCTCATACTGACTCGTTACCCCGTAGAATGCCCCGGTGTCATCCTGGATGTTGCAGTTCAGGTCCGCCTGTGAAGCAGAAACAGAAACTTTAATAATACTAAATTAAATATTACAAAAAAAAAATTAAACTGGCCCCCTCTTAGAGTACCTCTGCAAACTCTTCAGCCCAGTGACTCTTGTCGGTCCCTGGGTTGGCATGAGCCCTGCAGAGATCAGGAAAGCAACAGCACCCACATCTAGAAGCCCCACCACCCCCCAAGCCTGGTGTTACCTGAGCATGGCATCTGTATGGTGTCTCATGGGGCAGTTGATGCGGGGACCTGTCTGCATGGGGTGACCCCCTAACACATGGAAGCACTTAGGTAAAAATGAGCAGCATACAATTATAGTAGGCCTAGCCCCAGCACATAATACTTATCACCTCGACAGACTATAGCAGACTGGGAATAGCACAGGAAGCAGAATTCTTACCCTACAGAGGGAAGAGTTACAGCTTTTCAGCTCTGGTCCCTCCCTACCAGCTGCCAGAATATCCAATCGTTATGGACCAATGACCCTGGATGGAAAACTTGACAGGGAAAAAAATATACAATTCTGTGATTACTCACCTGTAGAATTGGTATTATAAGGATACAGCATGTCCTGTTCCAGAAGATTCCTTACACATGGGAAATACATCCACAAGATGGTGCTGGACTGCAGAAAAATACAATTCTGTGATTACTCACCTGTAGAATTGGTATTATAAGTATACAGTACGTCCTGCTCCAGATAGATTACTTACACTTGGGTATTACTCCGCCAGATGGCGCTGGACTGCAGAAAATAGGCTCCTCCCGGCCCCTCAAATACCCAGGGACCTTCCACAATCCCCAGCATTGAAAAGCAGTTAACGAGAAGCCGGGAGAATTAAAACAAACCAAACTGGTAACTATAAAAATGATAATCACCATACAGGGGATCCAAGATAATGCAAAACCAAGGGTGGGATGGAGCAGGACGTACTGTATACTCATAATACCAATTCTACAGGTGAGTAATCACAGAAATGTATTATTCTTAGTATATAGTACGTCCTGCTCCAGATAGAATACTTACACTTGGGACATCAAATAGCAGTGTCCATAAAGTAGGGTGGGATCCCCAAAGGTAACAGCAGACAGATCATGCCACTGCCGCCTGCAGAACCTTACGGCCAAAAGCAGCATCAGCTGAGGCCCTAACATCAACCTTGTAAAACTTTGAAAAGGTATGAACAGAAGACCAAGTAGCGGCTTTGCAAACTTGTTCAACAGAAGCCTGGTGCTGAAAAGCCCAAGAGGCACCAATAGCACGAGTGGAATGAGCAGTAAGGCGGAAGGGAGGATTCTTCCCCTTAGCAGAATAGGCCTGAATCACAGCCTGACGGATCCATTTGCTGATAGTAGACTTGGCAGGAGCCAAACCCTTCCTAGGACCAGAAGGGACCACAAAAAGAGCATCGGTTTTTCTGAAAGGTGCAGTAGCCACCAGACACCTAACCACATCCAAAGAATGCAAGACCCTCTCCTTAGCATTACTAGGATTAGGGCACAAGGACGGAAGAACAATGTCCTGATTCAAATGAAAGGCAGACACAACCTCAGGCAGAAAGTCTGACTTGAAGTGGAACACCACCTTGTCCTGGTGTCTCTCATAGTAGGGGGGCTGGATGGAAAGCGCCGCCAACTCAGACACACGCCTAACAGAGGTGATAGCCACCAAAAAGACAACTTTGAGAGTAAGAATGGCCAGGGCAGCATCCTGCACGGGTTCAAAGGGAGCACCCTGCAAGGCTGACAAAACCAAGTTCAAATCCCAAACAGGCACCATAGGCTTACGTGGGGGACGCACATGAGTAACCCCCTGGAAAAAGGTCCTGATCAGAGAATGCTGAGCAAAGGACTTCTGGAAGAAAACAGCCAGGGCAGAAACCTGACCCTTCAGAGTACTGAGTTGGAGCCCCATCTCCAACCCATGCTGCAGGAACTCCAGGATCCTGGGAATAGAGGACACACGACAGGGAAGAGACCTAGACTCACACCAGTCAATGTAGGCACGCCAAACCCTGTAATAAATGGAAGAAGACGACTTCTTCCTAGCCTTTATCATGGTATCAACAACCGAGGTAGACAGCCCCTTCTCCATCAAGATGGAGGTTTCAGCAGCCAGGCCATCAAAGCCAGAGTTTGTAAATTGGGATGGCGTAAGGGACCCTGAGTGAGCAAGTCTGGCACTCTGTGCAGAATGTACTGATCTACTGCCAGCTGCACCACGTCTGTGAACCACACTCTTCTTGGCCACCTGGGGGCCACCAGAATTGCTGGCACCCCCTCCAGAGCAATCTTGCGCAGAACCCTGCCCAGCAGGGGGAATGGAGGTAAGACATACAGGAGCTGAAAGTCCTGCCATGACATTGCTAGGGCATCCGTGGCCAAGGCCAGAGGATCCTGGGACAGGGAGACAAAGGCCGGGAGCTTGTGATTGTGGCGGGACGCAAACCGATCCACATCTGGTTGGCCCCAACGGTGACACAGTGATTGAAACACCCTGTTGCAGAGGGACCAATCTCCCTGGCGAGAGGTCCCCCTGCTCAGAGAGTCTGGCAGCAGATTTTCCACCCCTGGGATGTACACTGCTGATATGCAGGGAACATTGGCCTCCGCCCAGGTCAGGATCAGAGACGCTTCCTGGAGGGCCCTCCTGCTCCGGGACCCTCCCTGATGATTGATGTAGGCAACTGCCGTCTGGTTGTCCGAGCGCACCTGATTGGGCAGGCCCCGAAGGTGATGAGTCAACTGAGCCAGAACCAACCTGATCGCCCGCAGCTCCAAGACGTTGATAGGTGTGTGGGCCCCCTCGGTACCCCACCTCCCTTGGAACTGCAGGGACCTCCAGAAACCCCCCCAACCTGACAGACTGGCATCCGTGGTGACAGTCTCCCAGGAGGGGGTCAGATCTGCCCCCCAACAGGTTCCTGGAGTCCAGCCACCACGAGAGGGACCGCCTGACCAGGGGGGAAAGCACACAGACCCTGCCCAGGGACGCTGGATCCTTGTCCCACACTGAGAAGAGGTGGAGTTGCAGAGGCCTCAAGTGGAACCGAGCATAAGGGATCGCCTCAAAGCACGCCACCATCAGGCCCACCAGCTGCATTCCCTGCCTGATGGAGGGATGATGACAAGATAGTAGGAACTGGACCTGCGCAATTAGACTGTCCACCTTCTGCTGAGGAAGAAAAATCCTTGCCTGAAATGTATCCAGATTCATTCCCAGGAATGAAGTCACCAAGGAGGGAGACAGAGAAGACTTGGGGTGGTTGATCACCCAGCCAAATGACTCCAGGGTGAGACCCTACCAGCTGAGTATCCAACTCTGCCTCATGTAGAGACTGGGAAGTGATGAGAATGTCGTCCAGGTAGGGCAGCACACGGATGCCCTGAAACCTGAGCAGAGACATCACTCCTGCCAACACCTTGGTGAACACCCTGGGAGCTGAAGTGAGACCAAAAGGCAATGCCACAAATTGGTAGTGTTGATCCTCCAGAGCGAGCCTGAGGAACCTTTGATGACCTGGAAACACAGGAATATGAAGGTAAGCATCTTTGATGTCCATAGACGTCATGAAATCCCCTGGGCGCAGGGAACTGATGGCAGAGCGCAGAGTTTCCATGCGAAAGCGCCTGCTCCTGACAAATGAGGATCTTCAAGTCCAGGATGGGCCTGACTGACCCATCTTTTTTGAGCACTGTGAAGAGGTTGGAATAGAAGCCCTTGCCCTTTTCTCTTAAAGGGACATTGCAGATGACCCCTAGCTCCAGAAGGCTTCGCACCGCCTGCACTAGATTCTGAGCTGACACAGGGTCCTGAGGAATCCGGGATCTGATGAACCTTGGGGGAGGGCAGACAGCAAACTACCTCCTGAATCCACCAGTCTGAGACATGAAGCCTCCAGACGTGAGCAAAGTGCTGAAGCCGTCCCCCCACCCGGATGGGCGAGGGTGCCCCATCATGCCTGAGGGGGCTTGGGAGAGGACTTAAGCTTGGAGCCCCAGGAGGAGCCAGGACGTCCACGTCCTCTGCCCCTACCCCAGAAGTCTCCTCGGGCCCCAGTAAAAGAAACACCCCTCCCTGGTCTAGCACCACGGTAGGGGGAGGAAAAGGAGCCCTGACCCCGAAAGGGCCGAGACTGCCGCCTGCGCAGGGGTAACCTGCCTCCCTTAGCAAACAGGTCCAGGCGGTCCCCAAACAAGTGTAGTCCTTTGAAGGGAAAACCAGTGAGGGCTTTCTTGGCAGCGTTGTCAGCAGCCCACTGGCGCAGCCAAACCAAGCGGCGTATAGCCACCACAAGGGCAGAGGTTCTGCCACACATTCTAATGGTGTCATCCAAGGCAGAGAGGACATAGGTCACAAAAACATCACAACTAGAGAGTGCATTAAACTCCTCCCTAGACACATCATCAGAGGCACCATCAAGGATACTTCTGAGCAGGGTCCTAATAGCCACAGCTGTAATGGCAGAGGCACAGACCGGGCGCAGCGCCGTCCCCACACATGCAAAGGCATGTGACGCCAGCTGATCAATGCGCCGGTCCTCAGCATCCCGCAGGGTAGTAGAGTCAGGGGAGTGCATGACAGAGGTGTTAGACAACCCTAGGATCGGGGCATCCACTTCAGGAGGGGATGACCAACACTTCACCACATCAGCAGGAAAGGGGTACTTCCTATCCCAACTCTTAGGTACACCGGGAAGCCTGCTGGGGCGCTCCCATTCCTTGAGCACAAGGTTATTAAAATGGGCTTGCTCAGGAAATTCCAAGCGTGACTTAACAGTATGAAAAAGTTCCCCCTGTTGCCTGGGGGCTGCAACAGGGGGAGAAATAGACAGAACCTCAAAAATCTGAGCTAACAGTCTATCAGTATCATCTGGGGCCCAGGGGTCAGACCCAAAATCATCATGACCCCTAGACCTCTCATCAGATGACCCTGAGTCAGAGAATAGCTCCCCTTCCTCCAAAGGGGTATAGCCACATAGATGCAAAAACTCATCAGCTTCCATAGGGAAAAATACCATTTTATGAGTACTCACCTGAAAAATGGATATTGTTGGTGTGCCACACACCCCGCTTCACCTTTAATATTCTTCACGATTGGGTTACTCACCGCCAGATGACGCTGCGCAGAGAGGAAGTCTTGTAACGAGCCCCCTTCCGGCCTATATATACCTGGTACTTCCCATTTATCACCAGTGTATTAAAAAGCAGAAAGACAAGTTACCAGTAAATTAACGGTAACCTCAAAATAAATCAATATAAATAAAAGCTTCACCATATAAAGGATTCGGAATACCGAAAAGGGTGGGAGTGAAGCGGGGTGTGTGGCACACCAACAATATCCATTTTTCAGGTGAGTACTCACAAAATGGTATTATTCTTGGGGTGCCACACACCCCGCTTCACCTTTAATATTCTTCACGATTGGGACATCCAAAAGCAGTGTCCACAAGGGATGGGCATCTCAAGGCCAGGTGAAGCATAACTTAAATGACTGCAGTCTGCAGAACTTTGCGGCCAAAAACAGCATCCGCTGAGGCTCGCACATCAACTTTGTAAAACTTAGAAAAAGTATGAACAGAAGACCAAGTGGCGGCCTTACAAACTTGTTCAACAGAAGCTTGGTGCTGAAAAGCCCAAGACGCTCCAACGGCGCGAGTAGAATGAGCAGTGATACGAAAAGGGGGAACTTTCCCCTTAGCAGAATAGGCCGCAGTAACGGCCTGACGTATCCATTTGCTAATGGCAGATTTGGCTGGTGCCAAACCCTTCTTAGGCCCACAGGGCATAACAAAAAAGGCATCCGTCTTACGAAAAGGAGACGTGATAATCAAGTAGTACTTAACACAGCGTACTACATCCAAACAATGCAAAACCCTCTCTTTGTCATTCTTAGGATTAGGACACAAGGAGGGAAGAACAATACCCTGATTCAAATGAAAAGCAGAAACAACCTTAGGAAGAAAGTCTGGCTTGAACCGAAAGACCACTTTATCCTGATGCCTCTCAAAGTAGGGCGCCTGGATAGACAAGGCCGCCAACTCTGAGACACGCCGCACCGAAGTGATAGCTACCAAGAAGACAATCTTCTGAGTCAGGGTAGACAAAGCAATATCTTGCAGAGGCTCAAAAGGAGGAGCCTGCAAAGCAGAAAGAACCAAATTCAAATCCCAAACCGGGAGTAATGGTTTCCTGGGAGGCCGCACATGCGTAACCCCCTGGAAAAAAGTTTTAACTAAAGAATGAAGCGCAAAACGCTTCTGAAAAAAGATAGATAAGGCAGAAACTTGCCCTTTCTAAGTACTTAGCTGAAGACCCGAGTCCAGCCCAGACTGTAAAAACTCCAGAATCCTGGAGACCGAGAAGACCTAATCTAATCTCACACCAAGCGATATAGGCTTTCCAAGTCCTATAGTAGATGATAGAAGAAGACCTAAGGCACTGATCAAAGTCTTAACGACTGAGTCAGAAAGACCCTCCTCCTTCAAGATGGAGGTTTCAGCAGCCAGGCCGTCAAACCCAGCACTGGTAAATTGGGGTAACACAACCGACCCTGAGTGAGCAGATCGGGCCGAAGAGGCAGAACGAACTGGTCCACTGCCAGCCGAACGATGTCTGCGAACCACACTCGCCTTGGCCACCTTGGGGCCACGAGAACGGCGGACACCCCTTCTAGAGCCAGCTTCCGAACCACCCTGCCCAGCATGGGTATCGGAGGAAACAGGTATAGAAATCCCAGATCCCCCCAGCTCAGGGACATGGCGTCCACTGCCAGAGCCAGAGGATCCCGGGAGAGCGGCACGAAGTTCGGGAGCCTGTGATTGTGACGAGAGGCAAATAGGTCCACCTCCGGTGTCCCCCATCGGAGACACAGTGAGCCAAAAACCTGAGGATGGAGAGCCCATTCTCCCAGACGGGGAGAGCCCCTGCTCAACTGGTCCGCTTCCTGGTTCTCCACTCCTGGAATGTATACCGCCGAGAGACAAGGAACATGGGCCTCTGCCCAGGTCAGGATCAGGGACACCTCTCTGAGACCACTCAGACTGAGAGTCCCTCCCTGATGATTGATGTAAGCAACCGCTGTTCGATTGTCTGAACGCACCTGGACCGGAAGGCCCAGAACGTGATGAGTCAGGAGAGCAAGCACCCGACGGACAGCTCTCAGTTCCAGCACATTGATGGGTAAGTGGGCCTCTTGAGGTCCCCATTGCCCCTGGAACTGAAGCTCCTTCCAGATTCCGCCCCATCCCGAAAGACTGGCGTCCGTGGTGACAATTTCCCAAAGAGGGGTCAGGAAGGACCTGCCCCTCACAAGATTGGCCGAGACCAACCACCACTGGAGGGACTGCCGGACCCGGGATGACAACTGGAAGGGCTGATCCAGCGACCGAGGCTGCCAGTCCCAGGATGCTGAAGCGTCCTCGTGTGAAATTGAGCAAAAGGAACTGCCTCGAAAGAGGCGACCATCAACCCTACTAGCCTCATCCCCAGACGGATGGACGGCCGAGGATTGGAAAGAAGGACCCGAGCCAACTCCTGAATCAGATGAATTTTGGACTGGGGGAGAAACACTCTGTGTTGAAGAGAGTCCAACTGCATCCCCAGAAAGGACACCACCCTGGCCGGAGCGAGGGAGGACTTGGGGAAGTTGATCACCCAACCAAAGCTTTCCAGCGTGGAGACCACCAACCTGGTGTCTGTCTCTGATTGATTGAGGGACGGAGCCATGATGAGAAGGTCGTCCAAATAAGGTACGACACGAATGCCCCAAGATCTGAAAATGGCCATCACCCCTGCCAACACCTTGGTGAATACTCTTGGAGCCAAGGTAAGGCCAAACGGAAGTGCCACGAATTGAAAATGCTGATCTTCCATCACGAATCGAAGAAAACGTTGATGAGCGTGGCAGATGGGAACATGAAGATAAGCATCCTTGATGTCTATGGACGTCATGAAGTCCCCCTGCCGAAGGGAACCGACGGCCGTACGCAAAGTTTCCATGCGAAACTTCCGAAAACGGATGAACTTGAGTAATTTCAGGTCCAGGACGGGACGAACAGACCCGTCCTTGGGGACTGCGAAAAGATTGGAGTAGAAACCGAGGCCCATCTCTAAGCGCAGTACCGGCCGGATGACCGCCATCTCTAACAGATTCTTTACCGACGCCAGGAGCCCCTGTGCGGCCAAAGGATCGATGGGCACCCGAGAGCGAAAGAACCGTGAAGGAGGGCGAGACTCGAATTCCAGCTTGTAACCGGACGACACTATCTCCCGGATCCATCCGTCCGGAACCCTCTGGTTCCAAACCAGGGAGAAGTGTCGCAATCGTCCCCCCACCCGCACGGGTGAGGGCAGCCCCTCATTGCTGAGCGGGCTTATCAGCAGGTTTGGGCTTGGTGCCCCAGGACTGAGTGGGACGGCCACGGCCCCTCCCCCGAGTCCAACCTGCACCTCTGGTAGCGGGAAAGGAAGCCCCCCTGTCCGCTCTGAATCCCCGAAAGGAAGGTCTACCAGAACTTGCCCCCCGAAAGGAACGACGAGGCTTCTTTCGTTGTGGCATTTTACCACCTTTGGCAACTGAATCAATTTTATCCCAAACAGCCGCAACCCCTAAAAGGGGAGAGCTGTGAGCACCTTTTTAGAAGCTGCGTCCGCCGACCACTGGCGCAGCCATACTGCCCGACGAATAGCCACCAGCATTGCAGCTGTCTTGCTACTCATAGCCAGCGCATCGTCCTGAGCGGACAGAACATAGGAAACAAAAGACTCACACTGCCTGAGAGCAATAAGCTCCTTGCAAGTGGGATCAAGATCCACACACAGACCCTGAATTACAGATCTAACCGCCAATAGAAGAAGCACCGACGCACACACCGGGCGCATCGCTGACCCGGCGTAACTAAAACCATGGTGAGCGTACTGGTCAATCCGATGATCCTCACCATCCTTAAGGGCAGTAGTCTCAGCAGACTGCACCATAGCCGTGCTGGAGAGCCCTAGTACAGGGGTATCGACGTCAGGAGAAACCGACCAAAGCTTCACCAATTCTGGCGGAAAGGGATAACGTTTCTCCCAACTGGAAGGAATTCCAGTTAACCGTGTGGGATGTTCCCATTCCTTGAGCACAATTCTCTCAAAGTGGTGTTGTCTGGGAAAAACCAAAGGCGGCTGAGGGACATTAAACAACTGACCCTTAGGCAGGGTGACGGCCTCAGGTGGATCTAAATTCAAAATTTCAAACATTTGAGCCAGAATGGAGGGGGTGTCACGAGAACCCCCCGCAGCCAAATCACCAAAAGCATCAACCTCAAGCTGATCTGCAGGATCATCTGACTCCACCAAAAATTCTCCCTCCTCGTCCAGGGAGCAATCGGACCAATCCACAGGCTCACATACTTCATCCTGTGAAGCTGGAGGTACAGGAGTCAGGTGCTTCCGTTTCGCAGTGGCCTTTAACCCTGCTTTAACGGAAACTATTTTCTCGAGGTTGGCCAAGCGTGCCGCTACCTCGGATTGCGAATCCCCACTCTTGACAATGTCACGCGGGGTCCGGAACAGGGAGGGAGGGGTAGGGGATGATGGAAGTTGCGAAGGGCCAGCAAGGGACTGACGCGCAATACTCTGCTTTGCACAAGGAATGCAAACATAAACATCATCCGCTGGGCGCGGAGTCCCACAGCCTCCACACACCCTAGATGGCTCAGAAGAACCATTTCTGGTAATATCGGAAGCCTCCATATGGTGATTTATGGTATTCGCAAAAATTTGGGGTTTAAGGCATAAGCCACCCGGGATGCCCCTTTATGTTAATGTCCCGGGAGGGAGGATTTAATTTATAATAAAGATCCCCTTAAATAAATATATATATATATTTTTTTTAATATATATACATGTGTATATATATATATATATATATATATATATATATATATATATATGTCCCAATTTGGAGGAAAAGAAAGGACTAGCCAGGCAAAATAGAACCGGGAGGCCGCTGTATTGAGGGAATCCCAGGAACTGTGGGGAAGAAACAAACCAACAGTAAGACCCCCAGAAACCAATGGCAACATGCAATATAACATACATACACAGCACCAAGTGCTTTGAAGAGGCAAGAAAACTGGCTTCTGATTTTCCTCCTTATATATTTTTCTTTTTTTTTTTTTTTAAATAAAAGTATTTTTCCATTAAATATATTACTTTTTAAATAAGCAGTCAGGAGCGGAGGAGATAAGCTCCTAGGCACCTATAGTGCCGTCTACCAATTGCCCAGTGAGCAGCCTAGGCTGGGAGGCTTCCATTCCACCATAAAGGTACAAACAATCAAAAACCGGGCAGAAATAGACCAAAAGGGGGTGCCGGGGTAAGACCCCGGCTACCTGCAAGCCGGAGACTTCAATCTTCTGTCTTGTTGTCATGCAGAGAGAAAAACACTGGTGATAAATGGGAGGTACCAGGTATATATAGGCCGGAAGGGGGCTCGTTACAAGACTTCCTCTCTGCACAGCGTCACCTGGCGGTGAGTAACCCAATCGTGAAGAATATTAAAGGTGAAGCGGGGTGTGTGGCACACCAAGAATAGAGTGACATCAGGCGTTAAGTGCCGCTTTTTTGCAGAGGCCTTACGCGCCAAGGTATTATCAATCAACTTCTCAACACTAACCAGTGTCTGGAAGACACATCAGGCTGAGAATCCCCACTTGTATGCAACTCAGTGGGAGTGAGATTTAAGCTTGGGGGAGTAGGTGAAGTGATATGAGGCGCAGGCCCAGGCACTGGAAAACCAGGCTGCAGCGCAAGCACCTGCTGGGCACAAGGTACACAGACCTGCACATTGTCAGCGCTAATAGGGGACACCCCACAAGCTACACACAGCCGGGCTTGTTCCGACTGCACCCCAAGCACATTATCCTGAGACGCCTCCATATGGTGATTATAGCGGCACAATAGGCCGATGGGGATTGACGCTATAAAAGCAACCCGGGATGCCCCAATAACCCGCTAGGGAAGTGGGAGTAATTAACACTAGGCCTCACAAGTTAATCAACTAAATAGAGGGAGTAGGGCCGGGAGAAGCCAAGAGGGTTCGGCCGATCTGCAATATATAAGCAAAGGGGAGCCGTAAGTGACAAGTAAATAACAACGGTAAATAAAGCCACCCGTGAGGGCACTCACGGACTGCGGTAGGTAGAAGCCCGTCACGTAGCAGCGGGAACCAAGAAAAAATGGCGTCGGGTATACCTCGAGGGGCGGGCCGCAGGCACCAGCGCCTGAGGTAATGCTGCCGCCAAGTGCGGAACACAGTGAAAGCGCGCGCGGCGGCAATTTTAAGACAGACAATCAGTGCAACCAAGTCAGCGCAGCGACTGACACCAAGCATAATAAAATAATGTAGTGAAGCAAAAAGGCCAATACACATACACAAGCCCCTCCCTCCCCCGAGGGCTACAAGGGAGAGCGAGGGAGGACAGCGGCCACTTAACAGGACCCACCGATAGACAGGGGCAAGGGGCAATAGTGCGGGAGGGGCATCCCATAGAGGCTCATCATATGCCTATACCGCCTACCCTTTGGTGCACCTGACAGCGGTGCTGCCTACCATCACCCGACCAGCGCAGCCAAGGCTGGGAAGCAAATTACTAATGGAACGGGTGGGAATAGTCCTACAGGGCTGCAGGCTAACAGCCCCGCTCACCTGCGAGAAGAGAGAACCATCTTCTTGTCCTTCGCAGTCCAGACTGCAGAGAAGATCTGGGGATTGTGGGAGGTCCCTGGGTATTTGAGGGGCCGGGAGGAGCCTATTTTCGATGTCTCTGCAGTCCAGCGCCATCTGGCAGAGTAATACCCAAGTGTAAGTAATTATCTGGAGCAGGACGTACTGTATACTAAGAATACAGCTTGTGGCTCCTCCTGGCCCTGTATAAGTCAGGGACCTCCCACAAATTCCCCAGTATTGACAAGCAGTTTCACAAGAAGTCGGGAGAACGACAATAACAAAAAATCCCAAATGAACAATCACCATACAGAGGTAACTAAGAATAATGATAACAAGGGTGGGATGGAACAGGACGTGCTGTATACTTATAATACCAATTCTACAGGTGAGTAATCACAGAATTGTATTATTCCAAGTATACAGCACGTCCTGTTCCAGAAGATTCCTTACACATGGGACATCCAATAGCAGTGTCCGTAAGTTAGGGCGGGATCCCCAAAAGTAACAGCGGGCAGATTAGACCACTGCCGCCTGCAGAACTTTGCGGCCAAAAGCAGCATCAGCTGAGACCCTAACATCAACCTTATAAAACTTAGAAAAAGTATGAACAGAAGACCAAGTAGCGGTCTTGCAAACTAGTTCAACAGAAGCTTGGTGCTGAAAAGCCCAAGAGGCACCAATAGCACGAGTAGAATGAGCAGTAAGGCGGAAAGGAGGTTCCTTCCCCTAAGCAGAATAGGCTTGAACTACAGCCTGACGGATCCACTTGCTATTAGTGGACTTAGCTGGAGCTAAACC